>MU686787.1:5576-24413 GCA_026770625.1 Nicotiana glauca
ATGCACTTCAAACCAAACTTATGAAATTTCTTCTAAAATGCTAACTTCCACAATATGCGCCAAAACGCTCCCGGGTTATCCAAAACCCAATTCGGGCATACGCCCAAGTCCGAAATCATTATATGAACCTGCTGGAACCTTCAGATCCCGATTCCGAGGTCGTTTACTTGAAATTCAAATCCTAGCTCATTCTTTCAACTTTAAGCTTTCGAAATGAGAATTCTCTTTCCAAATCAACTCTGGACTTCTTGAAATTTAATTCCGACCACGCGTACAAGTCATAAGACCTGAAATGAAGCTGTTCATGGCCTCTGACTGCTGAATAGAGCGCTGGTACTCAAAACGACCGATCTAGTCATTACAGAAACTTACGAGATCACCGAGGGATCCGATTGTAGAAGAGAAGTTTAACCAACATACCTCGCTTTGAACTTTCCTTAAATTACTACTGTGTATCGAAAATCCTAGCAAATTTAATATATTTAGAGACATAACAAAATTGAACTATAATTAGGAAGAAGTTCAAGGGTTTAACTCATTTGAGCATTTAATCAAATAATATGTGTGCAACTTTGACTATAAGGTTCTTCTACAAGATTTCGTTTATCCCACAACCAATTTAATACCAAGAGTTTACCCATGTTAGCTCCATGACGTCCCTACCATCCTCATTGGTACATGCATGAATAAATACCAACTCTCATGCATAAGAATCACACTCGCCATTACCCAACTTCTGCCTAAACTCGAAATTTGAGACTAGGGTGTGAAACCATACCTTTTATATGAAGACCTTATGAGCTTTCTGTATTGAATTCCAAAGCTTGAGCAAGGATTGATGAACAACATACTTGGGGATTCTTCCTCTCACTCTAGAGCACTCTCCTCTCTCTATAATAGAAGTTTGAAACAGCCCAAATGACCACCAAAGTCATTTTATAAAAATAGAATCGAGTAAAATTTTCCCAAATTTAAGCCTACAAAATCGGATATGCGGTCGCAGACCAGACCGCAAAATGAGTATGCAGCCTGCAAAGGGGACCGCAAAAATGGTCCCATAACTGGGCTTGGCATGGTCAAGCCCGCGGGCACTATGCGGCCCGCGGAATAATTACACGGTTGCATAACGCGCCACGAAATCCCTCTCCGCAAATCTTCATGTAGAAAATGCGACACATGTGTTGCCCATGAAATGATTATACAGCCGCATAATCGACTGCATAACTCTCTTCAAAATTTTGCTTGGTCCCTATTGCATTCTGTGGCAGATCTACAATCCAAAAAGTGATTTTGCGGCCGCTTAGTAGACCACATGAATGCCCTATTCTGCAAAAAATTTCTTCCAACTCCTCAACGCACTGTACAACCCAAAAATTCCATATCGCAGTAAGCAAGCTCGCCACAAAGAATTTTTACAACTCTCAAACATATTAGCCTACCTCGGCACCGGGTTCAAGGTAAAATTTGTACGGGGCCTCACATCAATATCACAACTCACGCCACAAGTGCTCATATGCCACAACTTGCCAAAAGAATTGACAATTCCAAGACTTCCACAGCAAATAGCCCATGGCTCAATTACAAAGTGTACAAGAATCTCAACAACAACAAAATGAATGTAAATCGTTCAAAAAGAAAGATATCTCAACAATTAAAAACTTCACATCAACAATTTAAGATGTAACAAGATAATAAGGAAGGCAATTACTTGAACTTAAGCATATAAGAGCAAAATAACAAGTAACAGGTAGAACAAGTATTAACAATGTCAAATATAGCGTGTGAGGTTAGATTAACACATGCAAGAGTAGACTAACAATGAGGGATATAACATGTTATGGCAATTCAATTACTGTCACGAAAGAGTCTAAATAACCTAAACAGGTCAAATACCACTGAAAGCCCGTATATCCACTCGTCACATTGCGTACATGACTTTCACATAACATAAACTGCACAATCAATCCAAATCCTAAGGTATAGTTCTCCCACATAAAGTTAGGCAAGATACTTACCTAAACTAGGACAAATCGACCCTCAAATATAGCTTTTCCTATTTATTTTTCCTCCACACGGCTTAAATCTAACAAAACACGGCTTAATAACATCAAACAATGCAAGAGATATCAACTACAATAGATAAAACTATGATCTTTACACATTTCCCAAAATGTTAATCCCGAGTTCAAGGGTAGATTCCAACTACCAATAACCCAACGAGTCCATATATGTGTTTTGTTCTCAAATCTAAGTCAAAATTGACTCTAAAAACTCAATTCAACTGTGACAAAAATCCCCTATTTTCCTCTTTGATTCACATAAATTTGATGTAAAATCTAAGATATAATAGTGAAATATAGCTGGAAATTGATTAGAATCATTAACCCAATATTTATAGATGAAAATCCACTCCCTAAATTGTCCTCTACCGAGTCTAGGGTTCTAAAATGAGAGAATATGATTAAAAATCTCGATTCCCATCCCTTTTGTTGAGCTGAAGATGTCGCATTTGCGACATTGAGTTTGCATTTATGAACCTTTGCAAATGCGGAATAGGGATCACAATTGCAAACCTTGACAGATTCCTCAAAAGTTGCAATGGCGAAAGTCTTCGCAATTGTGAAGCTGACACCTTCCCCAAAAGCGACCATTTATTCACAATTGTGAACCCATCACAGGCCTGCTAACAACACAAATTCGAGGGGGAGATTCGCATTTGCGACATCTGACTACCCCATGTCCCCTTCGCAATTGCGAGGCTGGTGCTTGTTGTTGTGATACCAGAGCGCCAACACACTAGCAATTCTATTTTCAGTCCAAACCATTCCACGACACGTCTGAAACTCTACGACCCCTCAGAGCTCCAAAACAGACATCCATACAAGTCAAAAAGCATTATATGAACTTTGTGGTGCAATCAAAACACAAAAATAACTTATATGAGTACGAATCAGATACCAAAACGCATGAATTTCAAAGTAAAGTTCAAGAACTTCTAGAATTCCAACCAAGCGTCAGAATACTATCAAATCAACTCCAAATTGCACCAATTTGCAAACAATTTCCAAATACCAGAAAAGACCTATTCCAAGTCCCAAAACTAAATTCCAAATCTGATAGCCAAAAGTCAACCTACGGTCAAACTTCTACACCTCAAATTGCCAATTCTCGGCAAAAATAACACAAATCAACCTACGGGCCTCTGAATTTGATTGCGGTCATAAGCCCAAGTCCAAAATCATGATACTAACCTATCAGATCCATCAAAACACCGCTCTAGGTCATTTTCTCAAAAGTCAAAGTTTCGTTAGCTTAATCAACTTAGGCTTCTTAGCCAAGAACCAAAGGGTGCAAATCAACACAAAACCTTCATGAAACGAAACCAATAAACCCCTTAAGTCATAAAACTAAAACTACACATGCGTGAAGCATTAAAAGGGGATATAGAGTGCAAATACATAAAACAGCCGATCGAGTTGTTCCACAAGTTGTATTGTTGCTTCAGCCTAAAAATCCTTACTAACACATGCATGCGAAAGCATGGTTGACACCCTTTTTCAAAGAATTTTGATCGTACATTCTAAAATATAATTATGTTATGGTGTTCCAACACAAGGGCAGTGTCTTACTGTGCTCTCTTTGCTGCAGAAATCACTAAACTCTAAACTACAAAATTCCAACCCATTTTTAGTGCGAAGATACTTAACTTTTCTTTCTATCAACCTCTCAACCATTGTCTTCTATTGAACAAATATAAAAAGTGCCTCAGCTTCTTTTTTCCAGAAAATATACCCACACCATTCATGAGTAATCATCAATGAAAATCATAAAATATCTAGTACCACTCTTGGAGAGAATTTTGTTTCGACCCTATATCACGACCCAAAATCCTACTAATGATGATGGCGCCTAACCTGCTCTCTAGCAAAGACAATACACAACAAAAAAATATGATCCAATTATTAATTCATTAACTGATTCACGATACAAATAACAGGGAGAAATAAGTCTCAAAACAATATCATAAGCACATGAATCCTAGATAGGATCTAACATGACCACAAATGTCTCACAAACTCTCCCAAGACACGATGTCACAACATCATCATGAAAAGTAAGAAGAGTAGGTAGTCTCAACTGAATGACAACATCTATCCAAAAATAAAAATACATAGATGGAGATAAATGAGTAGGGAAAAAGATTCCATATGCTACATGTCAGATAAAGTAAAACAGCTCACCATAGAGTCTTTAAAAATATACTCCTGTCAGCTTAATGGTTACTGCTAATACTATCCTCATAATCTACAAAAAATATGCATAAGTATAATATGAGTACAAAACCAGGGTACTTAGTAAGTATCAAATCTAGATTCGAAGAATTAGTGAAGAGGAGTCGACACTCACATTTACTAACAACTCAATAAACATATGAAAATATAATTTGACCATAAAATAAAGCATGATATCATCGTTCAAGCCCACTGGTAGAAACACAATAAATTTGGAATTTAGACATGCTTTTCAGACAAGAGATAAAATATTACATCAGTTATATCCACTATTTTTATCAACTTAATGCGAATCAATGTCTAAGCTACCAATGTATACTCATTATTCAATCTCAGTACCTCACTATACAACCATATACCATACACTAGTGAAGTATCCAAACAAGCACCAATCTGGGTGTATGCGCTCACAAGGCCCAAAGTAATATGTGTAATCACCTGACTCTAACGGGGTAGATCAATAAACCGTTTATATATATGTGTATGTGTGTGTGTATGTCTATATATATAAGAGTCATTGCACCATTCTAAGCTACCAATGCATACTTATTATTCAATCTCGATACCTCACTATACAACCATATATCTTACACTAGCAAAGTGTCCAAACAAGTACCAATCCGGGTGCCTGCTCTCACAAGGCCCAAAGTAACATGTGTAATCACCTGACTTTAACGGGGTAGATCAATAAACCGGTTATATATATGTGTATGGGTGTGTGTATGTCTATATATATAATATGCATTTCACCATTCTAATCTACCGATTCATACTTATTATTCAATCTCGATACCTCACTATACAACCATATATCTTACACTAGCAAAGTGTCCAAACAAGTACCAATCCGGGTGCCTGCTCTCACAAGGCCCAAAGTAACATGTGTAATCACCTGACTTTAGCAGGATGGATATATATCCAAGCGTTTTTGCATAGAACAATCCAATCCACCAATAATAATGATGGTGCAGTGTGCAACCCGATCCAATCATATTACTGTTGCAGTGTGCAACTCGATCCACACATAATACCATTGTGGCATGCAACCCAATCCACACAGTATCACCAATAATTAATATCCACTCACGGTATCGTTTGTGCAAAAATTTTCAAGTTTTCTCAATATCCAACTAATAAGATAATATAATAAAGGCGCATTAGGAATAACAATAAAATACGGTTGAATATTGACATGAATACGATATGTCCATGGCAAATCATCTATTTCAATTTTCATAACAGTTCAATAAGCTTATTTAGCTTTTTAAATTCGATTGTGACATCAGTAAAGAAGACAAAAGCTAATAATCATAAATCAAGCAAGGCAGTTGTATGTCTACAACTAAATAGAAATTCCAACACAGTGAAAGAAGTCTGTCATATCTAAGTTAATAAAGTCATAACCTTAACATGGTTTTTAATCATGATTTATATTCATCACACTGTTACAGAACCAAAGAAATATGGATAAACAATTTATAAAATCTAACTAAGTCATATCATGATCCCATCTCTATCCAACTATGGTCACAACCTAGAGTCGGGATCCAAAATTCTACCAAAGGTCGTGATGGAACCTAACCTACTTAGTAGGAAAGACAACACTCAAAAATATGATAGAGAGCAATTATTAATACATTAACAAAGTTATGATATAAATAAAAGTGAAATAAGTATCAAAATAACATCATGATATTCATAAATCCAAAACAAAGTCCACTACCACAACTATCCAACCAATGGCCAAACTTGGTGTCACATTGTCACATGGATCTAAGAAGAGTAAACTTTATTAACCAAGTAACAACATCTATTTGGAAATAATGGAAAAAGATGGATAAATAAAGGAGGGGGACTCCATGTGTTGCATGTCGATCAAATAAGGTAGTTCGTCATGAAGTCTCCAAAGCAAGCTCCTAAGTAGCTGGATGGGTACAACTGGTTCCTACCTCAAAATCTGCACAAAAGATGTACAAAAGTATAGTATGTGTACAAAATCATGGTACTTAGTAAGTACCAAATCTAGCCTCCAAAAAATAGTAATGAGGGGGTGACACTTACACATACTAACATTTAATAATCAAATAAGAACATGACTATATCAGGGAGGGGGACTCCATGTGTTGCATGTCGATCAAATAAGGTAGCTAGTCATGAAGTCTCCAAAGCAAGCTCCTAAGTAGCTGGATGGGTACAACTGGTTCCTACCTCAAAATCTGCACAAAAGATGTACAAAAGTATAGTATGTGTATAAAATCGTGGTATTTAGTAAGTACCAAATCTAGCCTCCAAAAAATAGTAATGAGGGGGTGACACTTACACATACTAACATTTAATAATCAAATAAGAACATGAATATATCAGGGAAGTAAGGCATGATATCACAAAATAAGCTCAAAGGTAAAGGCATTGTAGATCCAGAATTTAGACATGCTTTTCAAACAAAAGAAAGATAATGAAACGTCAAATATCATAATTTATTTCCTAATCATGATATGAGCTAGTCAACGTAATATATAAACGCTACTGCATGAATATAAGATTCAAATTCATGCTCATGATCTATCCTCAATACCTCACTGCACAAAACCATATATCTGACATTGGCCAAGTGTCCGACAAAGCACCAATCTTGGTGCCTACCCTCACACGGCCCAAAGTAACATGGGTAATCACCTAACTCTAGAGTCATGGATCCACATCCATGCGTTGTTGCAGTGTACAACCCGATTAAATCATAATCAGTAATCCATAATCAATATCCGCTCATAATGTCCTTAGTTACAACTTCCTCAATATTCCTCCATATCCAACTCTCCAAATCATGTATATTTATATGAGATGATGTGATAAAAACGCACCGGGACATAGTAATAAATACTGACTATCATAAGAGATACAATTAAACATGGATAGACACACATGTTCCAAATAAGGAAATATATAGCCTAACTTGATCCAGCTACGGCCATAACCAAGCTACACATATACGCTTGTCGCCTCGCATATATGTGGCACCTAAATCAAGTAAAAAGTAGCAAATAAATTATCTATGGGGAGGATTCCCTCGTACAAGGATTTATACCAATACTAACAAGATTCTTTTAGCAGATAATGGAGATATTCTAAGAATTCTATTAGTTGTATATCAAAGTTCCAATAAAAATACTTGTATACATCAAAAACTCCAGGTTCCTCAAGGTAAATGCAGTAAAATGGAAATATTTTAGCAGATGGTTCTGCTATAGTTGGTGGCGGGCTTGCTTTGGGGGAAAAACTATTAGTAGCTTATATGGTGTGAGAGGATTACAATTATGAAGATGCAATGCTTATTAGTGAGTGTTTGGTATATTAAGGTATTTATGCTTCTTTTCACTTATGGAAATATGAAATTCAGACTCTTGTTACAAGCCAAGGCCCTAAAAAAGTAACTAATGAAATACCGAATTTAGAAGCCCGTTTACTATGCAATTTAGATAAAATAGAATTGTGATGCTGGGATCTTGGGTAAACATGAGTGATATATTAGTAGGTAAATTAACCCCCACATGTCATGAAAGAATCATCGTATGCCTCGGAAGATAGATTGTTACGAGATATACTTGATATTCAGATATCTACATCAAAAGAAACTTGTCTAAAACTACCTATAGGTGTGTCACGATCAAAAATCCCTATTCTTCGTAATGGTGCCTAACACACTGGCTAGGCAAGCCAAAACATGATATCGCAGGCAACAAAATAACGGCATTCATATAGATAGCATAAGTATGAGGTCTCAATATAATGAAACTACCAATACGAAATAAATTCCCAGAAACTAGTAAGTACAGAGCCGTGAGCTTCTACAATAGAATATAAGTCTAAAATCGAACAATAAACACATTGTCTGAACTATAACAATAGTATGAAAGAAAAAGACAAGTCAAGTTGCGACCAAGGATGCAGCTCTACCTCGCCTCTAGCAGATAGTCCAACAAGCAAGCCTTCTGCTAAAAAAAGGTCCCCACACTTGGATCTACACAATTAAGTGCAGAGTGTAGTATCAGTACAACTGACCCAATGGACTCAATAAGTATCGTAAATAAATACGGCAGGGTAATAGAAATACAAATTATTAATGATGCGAACTATCATCTGTGTGGTTTCCTCTTTAAAATGAGTACAAAACAATAGTGGAGTCAAATCATAAGTTCAATAAGAAAACATCAGTGTGTGTAAGGGTACAGTTTTACTCAAATACTCAGCTCCCTCAATATCTTGGCATATAGAGATGATATGCAGTTAAATTAGATAAATGATCAAGAAAATTTCAAGTAAAGATGAAATGCAAAATCCAGACAAAACTGCTCAACTTTTCCATATCCATACCAAGCCACTAATCAGTTCCTCAATAACCGTGTGTACACCATCAAGAGAAAAAGATGAGAAGGTGACCCTAGGGGGATGGATCCATATCCACACGCTGCACGAATAACTCACGTGTTGCACATGCAACTCACGTGCTAATAATAGAACCTACACGGATAACTCACGTATTGCATGGACAATGTATGTGCTAATAACATCAATATCTGGATCCACACAGATCACTCATGTGCCAATAAACACAATTCGTCCAGTGTGGTCACAGGCACAATAACACAATCTGACTTGCGTGGTCATAGGAACCCAGTCCAATCATGTCATATAGGAGCAAATAAACAAGTATACATGTATGTAATAAATGAATAACAAATCTCATGCTCCTAAACTGGCATAAACGACATGCTAAATTGTAAGCATGTGCAAGGTGTACTATCATAGCTCAAACTGACAATTTCCATAGAGAATAACATTTATCAGTTCATTCTGGGATTATACCTCTATGTGGCCTCAAACATGGCTCCAATAGTTCACAATAACTCTACAAATGTGCGAAGCATCATAGCTTAAGGTTTAATAGTCAAATTATACGCTTATAAGAGCCTGAGCACAACCCGAACATGAATAAATAACCTCAGGTTCGGCACATGGGTTCAACCCCACACATGTGCGCACCTAATATCATGTACCTATCACAATAATTCAAGCAACTAGTGCCTCAATCAAGTTTAGATAAGATATTTACCTCAAACAAATCAAATCACTCTGCTAGCAAGCCCTTCCCAAGTGTATCAATCTCCAAAAGGCTCAAATATAGCCAAAAGTAACGTAATACTATCAATAAAAGCTATAGGAATTGATTCCAAATGGTAAACCTAAGATCTTTAACCAAAGTCAAAAGTCAACCCTGGGCTCATGTCTTGTAATCCAATAAAATTTACAAAATCCTAATAGCCATTAACTAACGAGTCCAACAATACAAAAATTATCCAATTCCGACAAAAAATCGACCCTCGAATCTTACTCCCAATACATGGGTCAAAAAACCCCAAATTCCAACTTAGATTCGTGACAAATAGGTGAAATAACCAATGGATAATCAAAAAACATGGATAAAATTGATCACAAATCACTTACCTCTTCAATCTTGGTGAAAATCTCTCCAAATATCGCCTAAGTCTACACCCCAAGACTCTCAAAATAAGAAGAAGAACTCAAACCATGATTTTAAATCTTTACCAACCTTTTCGCTCTTGCAGACTCACCAGCCGCACCTGCAGCTCTGCTTCTATGGAAATCACTTAGGCACCCAAACAACCGCACCTGCGGCCTAAAATTTGCACATGTGAGACCACTTCTGCGGTCCATACTTTGCTCTTGCGCGACCGCACCTGCGGTTCCAATGCGCTTCTATAAGGCCCCGTAATTTTTTTACCTAAAACTACTTAGAGTTGTCAGAAGTCCTATTCGGATGTTCGACATAGGGATTTGGAATTTAAAAAGGATGATTGGGTATTCTTGAAGGTTTCATCCATGAAGAGTATAATGCAAATTGGTAAAAAAGGGAAATTGAGCACGAGGTATGTCGGGCCGTATAGAATCATTCATAAAGTTGGTCAGGTGGCTTGCAAAAAAATTTGGACTACCACCTGAAATATCATTAGTGCACCTGGTGCTTCTGTTTGTGTGTCTACAATGAAGGAGGTAGTTGGAGGCCTGGCACTCATTGTTCCAGTTGAGACTATTGAGGTTAATGAAGAATTGACTTAGGAAGAAATTTCAGTTTCCATTATTGATAGGCAAGTCTGAAAATTAAGAAATGAAGAGATTGCCTCCATGAAAGTGCTACGGCAGAACCAGAAGGTTGAAGAGGACACATGGGTGTCTGAGGAATAGATGAATAAAAGGACCCCCATTTATTTGAATGACAGTGTATTTACGAAATTGTGTTCAAAGAAAATGTTAAGAGCTTACCCTCTATGAAATATGTAACACCGATACAGTCAATGTTAATGGTGTTCCTTTCCGGTAATATATTGCTTATGAGACCACGGTTGATGTTATTTTCATGTTATGCTGCATTGATAGTTTATGTATATGTTGTTAGGATTGGTTTTTGGTATTCTCTAATGGGTAGATAGGGCCAATTATAGGGGAAACTCTAGCAAAAATTTTGCAAATTTTGGGAGTTAGTAAAAATTTGGTATGGCTAGTGTGTGAAGTAATAAGTTGAGTCATGTTGGATGCTAATGGCAGATTTTTACCCTCGTTCGAGGACGAATGATCCTAAGTGGGGGATCCTATAAGGCCCCATAAAATTATTACCCAAAACCCGAGGTTTCGTGGTGCTTAGGTAGGCTTGTGTATTAATGATTGGGTCGAAGAATGCACTAAATTGTGCCTGGAAATTTTGCTGAAGAAGGCGATTCGGCGGTCAAGTTTATGACCGCAAAATCATTATGCGAGCAGCATATCAGCCGTAAAGTAAAGCAGAAAAACTTTTGGAAATTTGAAGGTGGATTGTGCGGTCCATTATGCAATCGCATATCCATTATGCAGATCGCACTTCTATCGCGGAATTGGAATGAAAAATTCAAAAGGGGATTCTGCGGCCCATTCTGCAGTCACAAAACTGGAATGCAGAACGCAGATCAGTCGCTAACTGGTCCAGTTTCTAAGCATCATTTTTTGCAGCCATTTTGCTGGCTGTGGATTGATTATGTGGTACGATCTACAACCGCAGACCCAGTTTCGGCAAGTTTAAGTTCTAGAAAACTTTATCCGACCCTATTTTTATAAAAACCATTTGGTGGTTGTTTTGGCTGATTTCATCTGATATTTTTAGATAGAGGTGAGAGTATTTTAGAGAGAGAAAAAGGAGACCTAGCCATATAGCTCATCAAATCTTGCTCAAGCCTTAAAATTCAACAAGAAAGCTCACAAGATCTTCACCCAAGAGGTAAGGTTCTTACATTAGTTTTCTAATTTCGAATTTGGGATGGAAGATAGTGAATGGAAAGTATGAACTTTAGGTGGGAGTGTTATTTATGTATGCATGTACTATCAAGGCTTGTGGAAAGGTCATTGAACTAGTATGGGTGAACTCTTAGTGTTGAATTGGTTGTGGGGTAAAAGAAATCTTGTAGATGTACCTTTTAGCTAATTTGCACACATAGTGTTTGATGAAATGCTCAAACGAGCTAGACCATGAACTTCTTCCTAATTATGGTTCAATTTTGTTATGTTTCTAAATAGATTGAGTTGCTGAGATTTCTGGAATATTGTAGTAATTTAAGAAAGCCCAAAGCGAGGTATGTTGGTTAAATCTCTCTCTTAGAATTGAATCCCACAATGTTCTTGTAAGTCCTGAGTTGTTCATTATAAATTGACTATTTCGAATAAGCTTGTGTTGAAATATATATATATGTTCAATATGCATTACAAATGCTTTTGTCATGTTATGCTATCATTTGAGAATTTGTTAAAAGAATGGGTTGTATATTAAAAATGTTACGGCTTCATGTCGATTTCAAATGAAGGCTAATATGCCAAATTGTATAAGAAATCTCAATGTGTTTAAGACTCTTATTTGCTCACACTTGTACTTAATATCTTGTATGAAAATGCCTCGTTATTGGAAACCCATGATGATGTTGAAAGTAAAAAAGGTGACCATGAAATATGAAATATAAAATATGAAATAGGGCCAACATGCCAAATAAAAAGGGAATATTACAATTGTGACCGCTAGTAGCAATGAAATAAAAAGGTGTGAAAAACAATATGGAATGGGATGATTGAGAGATTTGGTTGATATCTCGCATGAGACGGCCTAGCCGATCGGGTCGTGATCAGGGGCCATGCCACATATATGGTGGCGATTGTATTGGAAATTATAATTTAACATGTGATTGTGGTTGACATATCACATGAGACGGTCTAGCCGACCGCGTCGTGATCGGACGCCATGCCGAACACATGGTGGTGACTGTGTTGGAATATGTAATTTAAATTGTGATTGTGGTTGATGTCTCACATGAGACGGCCTCACCATGTCGCACACATGGTGGTGACTATGTTGGAAATTGTAATTGTAATTGTGATTGTGGTTGATGTGTTGCATAAGACGGTCTAGCCGATCGAGTCGTGATCTGATGCCATACCGCACACATGGTGGTGACTTTGTTGGAAATTGTAAACTAAATTGTGTTTGTGGTTGATATCATACATGAGATGGCCTAGTTGATCGGGTCATGATAGGACGACATGTCGCACGCATGGTGGTGACTGTGTTGGAAATTGCAATTAAAATTGTGATTGTGGTTGATTTCTCACATGAGATGGCCTAGCCAATCGGGTCGTGATCTAATACCATGCCGCACACATGGTGGTGAGTTGGAAAGCATAATCGAAATTGTGAGCAGTGGTATATCGGTACTAAAGATTTCCCAACTTAAAATATGGAGATTTACTTGAAAATTTATCTTATTCCTAATTTGATATTTGGTAATTGTTTGAGGCTTTAACTGATATTATGATTGCCCTCACTTTCATTACTGATCGTTCTTTTGATAGGGTGTTTAGTCATGTATACTAGTACTATTGGACAGTATTAATGTCCTTTTTGCAGGGGGAACTACATTTTAATGGATGCAGGTGGTTTTATAGCATGAGGCATTGATCAGTGATAGCGGTACACTCTCTCCCCAGGTGACTTGGTGAGCCCCACTTCATTCGTGGTCATATATCTTTTATTCCTCACTTATTGCGTTTGAGGTATAGCTGGGACCTTGTTACCGACACTATCGTAGTTTTCTTTTATATCTCTTAGAGGCTCTATAGACATAGTGTGGGTTGTATATTGGTATTGGAAAAGTCAAATTAGTTATGTTATGTTTGAATCACCTGTTCTACTTAAAACCATGACAATGTGTGTATTTTGAGACCTTAAAATAAAATAACTAATGGCAATGAATTGGTATTGTATACATGATTTCCTTATTGGCTGATTAACAAAAATTTGCATTCTCTTTATTCTTGGGTGAGTTTCTGTAGAAATTATCCAACAGGCTTGCTTGACCGGGTTCGCTAGATTGAGCTCCGATCGCGCTCCACGAGTTTGGGGCGTGACAGCTTCTGCGACTTCAGTGCCTCCTACCAAAATTTGCATCTGCGGGCTTGGAGATGCGCAAAACCCCTTGCACTTGCAACCACTGCCCAAGACACATCGGACCGCACCTAGGACCCCATTGTCGCTTCTGCGGCTCTGCACCTGCGGCCGATTTATCGCAAGTGTAGTTGCACTAGACCTGATCATACCTACACAATTCAAAATTCAATCCAATCTCAATTCGAATCACTCCCAAGGCCTCCGAGACCCTATCTAAACATATCAACCCATCCTAAAACACGATACAAACTTAGTCGAAGCCTCAAATCTCATCAAACAGCATCAAAAACACGAATCACACCATAATTCAAACCTAATAAACTTTTGAATTTCCAACTTCTAAAACCAATGCCAAAATACACTAATTTAAGTCTGATTGGCCTCAAATTTTTCACACAAGTCACAAAAGACACAACAGACCAATTCAAACCAAAATTCGAGACCGATAATAACAAAGTCAACTCTCCAATAGCCTGAGAAACTAAAGTGACATACTGCATAAGCTAGAAGCCAATGTGCCGTTCCAACATTTTTGTTTGAGAATAAATTTATTATAAGCCCGTAACTCCTTTAATCTAAAGCCAAAATCATATAGCCCAGCACTCAACTCCTCTGTGTACATTCAACATAAACTAATCTTTTTAAGATGCAAGCTTTAAGATATTATATAAGCGCACCAGGTGACTTGCTAATTAAACAAGAGAACTCAGCAACTACATGAAGAGAAACGAACAAAATAAATAAGACTCACTTCATCATCACCTATTAGAAGATACTTCCTCTATTTTAATTCAGATGACGCACTTTTCTTGTTAGTTCATTTCAAAAAGAAAGATATATTTTTACAATTGAAAATAATTCAACTTTAAACTCTTTATTTTATCCATTTTACCCTTAATGAGAAGCTTTTATAACCACACAAATATCATAAACCCACAAAGTTTTTACCCCTTAAGTTTTTAAGATAATAAGTTTTAAAAACTTCTTTTTTTTCTTAAACTCAGTGATGAGTCAAACTACCTGGTCTAAATTGAAAGGGGGGAGAAATAATAATGTATTCTAAGACTTAGCATTGGGATAACTAAAGTAAAAAAAAACACCATTCAGAATACTTTAATCCTTTAAAACAAATTCCAGATCTAACAAAAAGTGATAAGATTTATAAGTTCTGATGCTTAATAGTTCCAATAGATCTTCAATAAAAGCTTTAATACATTGGCTTTGAATAGACATTAAAACTAGACTTACTTATTAAAAAGTCAAAATTTTGCAAAATGGAATAGACAAACCAAGCATTTACAACCATACTAAATAACTCAAACGAAACCAAGGCTATCAGTAATGAGTTATAAACTCCATGCCTAGCTTCTTTCATTGCCACAAAAAATACGTTATCAGGATCAAGATGTTACCTTAAATAGCAGGAAATCCAGTAAATATATCAGTAAAGACTCTGAACTTACAAAGTTATCGAACTCAGCCTAAAGCTTAAACCACCAGCAACAAACCATACGTGATGACCTGGTCAGTAGTCTTGGATATTGTAGCTCGTTCCCCTATTTATTGCTTCTTTATGTTCAATTGTGGTTACGTGACTTTTCCGGGTGGTTGGTTAGTTCCCGGGGCTATTCCGGATGAATTGGGACACTTAGTCCCAAGGTTGAAAACTTAAGTTGAAAGAGTTGATCAGATGTTGACTTATATATAAACAGCTTTGGAATGGAGTTTTTATGGTTCCGATAGCTTCGTATGGTGATTTTAGACTTAGGCATAGGTTTGGATATGGATTTGAAAGTCCGTAGATCGCTTTGGCTTGAATTAGCGAATGTTGGTAAGTTGAAGGTTTGGAAGGTTGACAAGTTTGACCGAGAGTTAACTTTGATATTATCGGGCTCGAATTTTGGTTCTAGGAGTTGCAGTAGGTCTATTGTGTCATTTCTGACTTGTATGCAAAATTTGAGGTCAATCGAAGTTAATTTGATAGGTTTCGACATCGATTTTAGAAGTTGAAAATTCATTAGTTTCAATAGGTTTGAATTGGGGTGCGAATCATGATTTTGATATTATTTGATGTGATTTAAGGCTTTGGCTAAGTCAGTATGATATTTTAGGATGTGTTCGCATGTTTGGAAGGGGTCCCGGGGGCCTCGGGTGTGATTCGGGTTAAAATTGCATTGAATTTTGGACTTAAGAAATTTCTGGTATGCTTCAGTTCTGGTGCGTTCGCACCTGCGGTAGGAGTGGTCGTAGATGCGGCACTGCAAGTGCAACCTTATTAGCGTAGATGTGGAAGTGGATGGGAACAGTTGGATCTCATATGCGAGGTTCGTCTCCGCAGAAACTAGATCACTTCTACAATGAAGGAAAGCGCAAGAGCGGGCTGGACTGCATGTGCAGAATTTTCATCGCAGGCGCGCATGCTCAGATGCGAAAGCCCTTCTACAGAAACAGAGGGGCGAGACTTAAGTGATTGCGCAGGTGCGCTCCTTTTACTGCAGATGTGGCTCCGTAGAAGCTGAACTCTTAGCCACAAAAGTGGTATCGCTGGTCAAAGGGATAAAAAGTCGAAGGTTTGAGTTTTCTTTCATTTTTGGGAATTTTGAAGAGCGAACTAGGGCGATTTTGGAGAGTTTTTCATCTAGATTGAAGAGGTAAGTTATTTTTAATCACTTTTGTCATTGGATATTGAATACCCATTGATTATTACACCTATTTCTCATGAATCTAAGTTATAATTTTGAGATTTTGGACTATATTATTTCTCACAACTCAAAATCCATAATAGGTCGCGATGGCACCTAACGCGCCATTAGGCAAGCCCACAAGTGAAACTTATTATTTATTTACCCCTTTTTAACATTTTAAAACATAAGTTTTCCTTTTATAAGAACGAATTAAGCAAGACTTCATGTAATAGTAACAACTCTGTTTAAACAAATACCAGCATAATAAGTACATCCATTGTGGTGATAGAAATGATGAGTACAACAATACCTAAATACTACAAGTCCCCAAAATTCAGTGCCACAAGTACATGAGCAATCTAGAGAACATACAAAACTACTAAAACCACTATTTAAGAGTGATAGACAGAAATAATAAACAAGATAGAGGGAGACCCAAGTGTTGCGGGTCGTAGCAAGACAAGGAACTCACCACTAAGTCTCTGTATATGATCGGCTACGCACCCGCGTGACAATTGGCAGTACCTGTCTCAGTACCTGCACATCAGTGCAGAAGTATAGCATGAGTATGGAAAATAATACGTACCTAGTAAATATCTAGTCTAACCTCGAAGAAGCAGTGATGGAGGTCGACTTAACACTTACTAGAGGACCAATAATAAAAATATAAATGCATAAAGTAGACATGGTTAGTATACAACAAGTATCAATGAATCAAATAAGAGCAATTATAGTAAATCCACTCAGGAGTACATATCAAATCGCCAACATATCATAAACAACCGTGAAGTCGCTAACTAAACCATACCCAAACAAGAACCCGTTTTGATTATTAAGCATGAATAGTGATACTCGGTACTACCAAGGCGAACGGCCCGATCCCATAAGAATAGTTATGGGTACCTAATGGGTGTTTAATTTAGGGCTTGTTTGTGATTGGATGAGTGATATTTAGCCTAGTTCTTGCTTGAATTTAAGAATTAATGGTTGCAAACATAGATTCACGCCTAATTGACTTAGACTCTACTTGAGAAAGAGAGACTAAGTCTAGGAAAACTTGGTTAACTAGGAATTGGGGTGAAACTCTACTTGAGAAAGAGAGACTAAGTCTAGGAAAACTTGGTTAACTAGGAATTGGGGTGAACTCAAGAAATTGATAGCCCCAATTAAAGGGTTGAATCTAGAGATAGTAAGACCCGACTTGAGCATTTATCACTTGTTTTGTGTTATATCCACTTGGACTTGAGAAAGCCAAATTGGGCAAAATCACACTGACTACTGAGAGGTATAGAGTGGGTAATTACGTGTGATTGTTATATTACGACCCCGACCAATCAAACTTATCCTAAAGCCCATAAACCGTTAGGTAACCACCTAGATGGAGGTCACAAACCTAGATCTTTTATAAACTTGAAAAATAACAACACCAAAAAAATCATTCTTTAGCTTTTCATTTACAAACTTTAGCATAATCATTAAAAGTAGAAAGAAACAACCAAACATGTGGAAGTGCATTTTCAGCAGATCATACACTTAGTCTAGATATATACATAATCCAATATAAGCTCTTTGTGGAATTAACCCTGACTCACGTTGGGTAATTATAATTGCATCGACAGCTTTACAATCCCAATTAATGGTGTGAATTTGGGCGACATTAGTAAGTAGACCCTAGATAAAATAATACCGAGGCATCTCTATGGTAGGCAAAATAGTACATATGATCATTATATCAGAGGAGATTGCCTTTGGCCTGGCGAGGATAGAATAGAATCTAGCTAGAGCGCTACCTGATTGGCTCTAACTCTAGGACAACCCCTATCCACCTGCCCTCCCGAACAGGCGGGCGGTGTGGAAGCTGGTGCGATAAGTATGGGCGGATAGTACTGCTGCTAGGCCTTGCCTCGAAGTCTGGGACAAAACCTCTTCACGTGGACAAGATCCCCGCAGTCGAAACAACCCCCCGGAACAGTGGACTACTGACTTGAAGTCTGGCCTTGATGGCTTGAATACCCACTGGAGGAACTAAATAGCTGGTGGGCGGTAAGTACTCTCAGGAATGGCATTAAAGTAGGGTCATGCCGGAGCACTCTGAGCAAGCGATGGTGCTGACTGCCTAGGTCTGTTGGGATGACCCCTCATGAATTGACTTCTGCCCCCACGTGGGGCGCCATTTAATGCTGTATGGTGGGCTGGGCCTGGATCGGGACCGGGACCGGACCGGGCCCGCGGGCTAAACGGTACTAGCGGGCCGGTCCTGGCGGTCCTGGGCCTAATGGTGCACTAGGCCCGTGACGGGCCGGTTAAAATAGGTAGGCCCACGAAG
>MU686791.1:0-17245 GCA_026770625.1 Nicotiana glauca
AATTTATTACATGCTAATCTATGTGCTTTTAATTATAGACTTTTAATTATTATTTATTTTTGAAAAGACTTGCGATATTCTGAAAGTACGTTTTCGACCCCGTTGCCATCAAGGCAACCGTTTTCGTTAACGCACTTTGACTTTTGTCGAGATTTGGATTTGGGTTGCAATCAATGCACACCCATATTTAAGGAAGTAATTTGATTAAAACCGTGCCTAAGAAAGGCTAAAATGTTGTTATCTTTGGGAAAGCCATGAAATTTGCTAAATGACCCGTGCTGAATTCTAAATATTAGGATACTAATTAAGCGAGGACCAAGCATTTTGATTTTGTTCGGCACGCCGCGACCCCGTCTTATTTTTTAAAAGAAAAATGCCAAATATCTCACTTTTCATTATTGTTTTGCCNTTCATTTATTGGATTACAAATCACTCTGCTTAATGTTTATACCAGAGTTGATGACCTGTGTCTTCACCGGATGTATTGCCAAACAATTTTGGTACCATTTCCACAGTCGCAACATATAAAAAAACACACATTAGTATAAACCTAACAAAGATTATTTCTTCCTTATTTAATGTGCTCATAAAACACGCATACACATAGTGAGAAGGACGAAAGATATATTGATTGATTTTTTTTTTAAAAAAAACGAAAGATAATCCATTTTTTTTTTC
Organism: Nicotiana glauca; assembly: GCA_026770625.1. Taxonomy (NCBI): domain Eukaryota; kingdom Viridiplantae; phylum Streptophyta; class Magnoliopsida; order Solanales; family Solanaceae; genus Nicotiana; species Nicotiana glauca. The sequence continues at coordinate 679 of MU686791.1, forward strand.
AATTTCAATTAGTCAGATTATTCTGTCTTTCCACAGAAACAATTTACCTTCTTTTCTAAAAAAAACCTACTAACTAATTTTATACTATTATGTTTAACCCAGTAATTACTTAAGCTGGTTATTGAAATACACAGATCTTATAGAAATGAGATTCCAACAATACAGTAAAGGAAACTCCAGAAGTATACAAGACTGAAAATCTATTAAATTTATTAGTGCCTCAATTATTTTCCATTATACAACTTCTGAAGAAACTTTCATCTGTATAAAATTTTTAACAGCTACAGCAAATTGGCAAACCAAACTATGATTTAGCCATGGCTTGGTTAGACACAACAGTAATTCAGTTATTAACTCCAATTGGCGCTTTCTAAACTAAGTCTCGACATTTCAGTGCTTTCAACATTCAGACTTAGATTACTGGGTAATCTACTGAAATTTACTATCAAGTGACTCTGTTTACAACTATGAAATCAATGGAATTATATACTAACTCTAGCAAACTAATCTGAAACTGTTTACTGCTACACAACTAAGCCAAGCATTTGATTAATATAGGTTCGAAAACAACCAAAAACTATGCCATCCATTGAACTCAAATTGTAAAATGCTTTAATCTATGCATACATAATTTGATATTGATTCATGACAATAACTGGAAAATCTGAATAACAGTACGAACCCTTTAATCCAATCTAATTTCAATCCATTTATACAATCTATGTTTAATTATACTTGGACAGCCAATTATTCATATAAAAAGGCTCAAACAACAAAATATTAAATACAAGTTTATATCACAAATTTCAGTTTCAATTCATTTTTCAGCAGGAAATCTATATTGACACATGCTTGAGTGTGTACCTGGAATTCCAATTGAAATCGAAAAAGAAGGAGTCAACAGCAGTAGCAATTTCAAAAAAAACAACTCAGAAATCAACCTCTAATACATCAACACTCAGTGAAGGAATGATAGCAAATCACAACTTGAGGATGAGTTGAAAAAAATATCCACCAAAACTCAGTAAACCAATGTATCTAAATAATCTTCAGTCGACTCTGATTAATAAATTCCCAAGGTTCAAGTGACTTTATATAATTTCAATTTGACTAGAATTTTGAACTCTGTTTTTGCATGCCTTATTTTTTTTCGAATTTTTCTGAACTCTTTTTGACCTTCTCTCACTTTTCTGAACCCCCGTTTTTTAAAACTCTCCCCCTCACAGGCATTTTGCATGCCATTATATAGGCACCCCTGAGGGCCCCCTCATTATTTAAAAATTGTTTTTAGTCCCCTTTTTAATTACTAAATAAGTCCTTTCCTTGTAAATTTTCATTCACATAAGTCCCCTGTTTTCACTAAATATCATAACTAATTTATTCTAGAAAGATTTCCGCCCCTACTAATTCCTCTAATGCCCTTGTGATGTTTCTACAATTACCTTGGTTCAGTAACCATACCAATTCTCATCCCCAAAAAGAGCTGTCACACCTCCTTTTTGACGGTGCTCATACCCCGGCGAAAGGGATATAAACATAAAAAGAGCTTTTCCAATTAAAGGACGGTCGGAACGGGATTATTTATTTAAAAGTTTCAGAGTCGCCACTTGAGAATATAATGGTGTCTCAAGTCACCGAATTAATCCCGAACCGAGGAAAGTTTGACTCTGTTACAGTCTGCGAACTAGAAATCCTAGGTAAGGAATTCTGTTAATCTGGGAGAAGGTGTTAGGCACTCCCGAATTCTGTGGTTCTAGCACGGTCGCTTTTAACTTTTGTATTTTTAATTTTATTTGAATTTATTACATGCTAATCTATGTGCTTTTAATTATAGACTTTTAATTATTATTTATTTTCGAAAAGACTTGCGACATTGTGAAAGTACGTTTTCGACCCCGTTGCCATCAAGGCACCCGTTTTCGTTAACGCACTTCGACTTTTGTCGAGATTTGGATTTGGGTTGCAATCAATGCACACCCATATTTAAGGAAGTAATTTGATTAAAACCGTGCCTAAGAAAGGCTAAAATGTTGTTATCTTTGGGAAAGCCATGAAATTTGCTAAATGACCCGTCCCGAATTCTAAATATTAGGATATTAATTAAGTGAGGACCAAGCATTTTGATTTTGTTCGGCACGCCGCGACCCCGTTTTTTTTTTTAAAAGAAAAATGCCAAATATCTCACTTTTCATTATTGTTTTGCCAAATCATGACATTAACGCCATTGTTCACAATCACTCAAAAGAACGCACGTAGTTAAGCATATGCACTGACTCATTTATTGGATTACAAATCACTCTACTTAATGTTTATACCAGAGCTGATGACCTGTGTCTTCACCGGATGTATTGCCAAACAATTTTGGTACCATTTCCACAGTCGCAACATATAAAAAAACACACATTAGTATAAACCTAACAAAGATTATTTCTTCCTTATTTAATGTGCTCATAAAACACGCATACACACAGTGAGAAGGACGAAAGATATATTGATTTTTTTTTTTAAAAAAAAAAACGAAAGATAATCCATTTTTTTGTTCAATTTCAATTAGTCAGATTCTTCTGTCTTTCCACAGAAACAATTTACCTTCTTTTCTAAAAAAAACCTACTAACTAATTTTATACTATTATGTTTAACCCAGTAATTACTTAAGCTGGTTATTCAAATACACAGATCTTATAGAAAAGAGATTCCAACAGTACAGTAAAGGAAACTCCAGAAGTATACAAGACTGAAAATCTATTGAATTTATTAGTGCCTCAATTATTTTCCATTATACAACTTCTGAAGAAGCTTTCATCTGTATAAAATTTTTAACAGCTACAGCAAATTGGCAAACCAAACTATGATTTAGCCATGGCTTGGTTAGACACAACAGTAATTCAGTTATTAACTCCAATTGGCACTTTCTAAACTAAGTCTCGACATTTCAGTGCTTTCAACATTCAGACTTAGATTACTGGGTAATCTACTGAAATTTACTATCAAGTGACTCTGTTTACAACTATGAAATCAATGGAATCATATACTAACTCTAGCAAACTAATCTGAAACTGTTTACTGCTACACAACTAAGCCAAGCATTTGATTAATATAGGTTCGAAAACAACCAAAAACTATACCATCCATTGAACTCAAATTGTAAAATGCTTTAATCTATGCATACATAATTTGATATTGATTCATGACAATAACTGGAAAATCTGAATAACAGTCCGAACCCTTTAATCCAATCTAATTTCAATCCATTTATACAATCTATGTTTAATTACACTTGGACAGCCAATTATTCATATAAAAAGGCTCAAACAACAAAATATTAAATACAAGTTTATATCACAAATTTCAGTTTCAATTTATTTTTCAGCAGGAAATCTATATTGACACAGGTTTGAGGGTGTACTTGGAATTCCAATTGAAATCGAAAAAGGAGGAGTCAACAGCAGTAGCAATTTCAAAAAAACAACTCAGAAATCAACCTCTAACACAGCAACACTCAATGAAGGAATGATAGCAAATCACAACTTGAGGATGAGTTAAAAAAAATATCCACCAAAACTCAGTAAACCAATGTAGCTAAATAATCTTCAGTCGACTCTGATTAATAAATTCCCAAGGTTCAAGTGACTCTATATAATTTCAATTTGACTAGAATTTTGAACTCTGTTTTTGCATGCCTTATTTTTTCGAATTTTTCTGAACTCTTTCTCACTTTTTTTTTTTGACCTTCTCTCACTTTTCTGAACCCCCGTTTTTCAAAACTCTCCCCTCTCACAGGCATTTTGCATGCCATTATATAGGCACCCCTGAGGGCCCCTTCATTATTTAAAAGTTGTTTTTAGTCCCCTTTTTAATTACCAATTAAGTCCTTTCCTTGTAAATTTTTCATTCACATAAGTCCCCTGTTTTCACTAAATATCATAACTAATTTATTCTAGAAAGATTTCCGCCCCTACTAATTCCTCTAATGCCCTTGTGATGTTTCTACAATTACCTTGGTTCAGTAACCATACCAATTCTCATCCCCAACTTACCCTTATAAAATTCTACATTTTACTGATTAAACACTGAAGATTTTTCCCTCTAGTATTGAATTTAAATTCAGCTAAACTTTCCAGCTATAACCAAACGACCTAAAGTCTTGACAAACAATTAATCATTCTGAAGATTTAAACACTGACTGCCCTAGACTAGTTCAAACACTGGTTTAATTGAAGAAATTTCTAATCCTAAAGAAAGGAGATGAAGCAGAGAGAAGAAACTAATAAAGGACAAATAATTTGTATAAAATTTAATCAAGAAATTCATACCGCTTTGCATGGCCTTGAGTTGCAGCTTTTAATGGAATCCTTGAGATTTTTGATCCGAAACATACCTAGCCGTGTGTTTTCCCAGAGGGACACACACGGCTAAGTATGCTTGGATCAAGAATCCTAAAGATTGGAAAAAATTTTTGGACAGAAAATTTTCGAACTTATATTCGAGTGGTTCTGGCTATATTCGAGCCAAGAAACCACTAGATATGTGTAGAGGAAGGCTAGGTGAGTCTATGGTGTTATTTTGGTTAAGTTTGGCTTACTTTGTGTTCGCCGGAGTAGGGTTCCGGCGACACAAAACGTTATATTCGAGAAGCTGGGGAAACATTTGAAGGAAAAGGCTTATGGGAGTGGGAAGGGGATGACATGGGCTTTCTATGGTGTTATTATGGAGGTCATTGGCGTAGGTGGCGTCTCCCGCCGGCGAGACAGTCCGGCGAGACTGTTCGATGAAGACGAGGAAGATGAGAGTTCTGAGCGAAATAGGTTATGTCTCTAACCTATAGAGACAGACGATACATTCGTGTATAAGTCCCTTCAGTTCTCGACCGTTGGATGATGAGAATTAGACGGTTGAGATTTAATGCAATCGAACGACGTCGTTTCGCTTATGTAAGGCTAAGCCTCGTCCGTTTGATCAATCGAGATAGATAGCTGTGATCACTTGACTTTAAACGACGTCGTTTTATTTAATTAGGCACCGCTCATCTGATCCGTTGATTATTTGAATCAACGGCACAAATCATTTAAACTTTAACGGCGTCGTTTTATTTAAGGGTTGGTCGGACTGGGTCACCATTTGGGCCTGGTCCGTTTTTTACAAGTATTTCTTTAANTAACGCTGGTATCTCACACGATTCACAAATTGTTGTAACAAAATTTATTTATTTTGATTTTGGAATTCTTTTACTTGGGGTAAAAATCACGTGCTCACAGGCACTACCGTGGTGTACTCATACTACACTTCTGAATATTTATGTGTACAGATCCACGTATTCGATCGATAGTATCTATGTAGGTCATTGCGTTGGAGACTCAAGGTAAACCTGCTGCAACGTTCGTAGGCCTTCGGAGTCACCTTCGTTTGTACTTATTTTCATTTGTTCCTTTGTTTCGGAACAGTGATATATTTATTTTGTATAACTATTCTTAGGAAGACTTATGACTTGTACCACTGATTTTGGGAGTTGTACTTTGTTCATAGTAATTTAATTTAAAGTTAGCAAATGTAAATGTCATTTTAGTTAATGTTAGGCTTACCAAGTTTAAAGACTAGGTGTAATCACGACTCCGAAACTATCACGACTCCTTCGGAGGGATTTTGGGTCGTGACACTTCATCGGCATCTTTAGTAGGACTTCTTCACGCTATTGAATGAGCTCCTGAATATGAAGAATAATCACATTGTTGAAAGGACCAAAAGGTCCCTAAGCTAGGTTCCATGATCCACGCGTTCCTAGACAGACTTAAATGGATGAATGAAGTTTCAAATTTTCAGCTCTTATGAAACTCAAGATTTTATTTTATTATAAAGCCAATATTTCCAGATCAAGTAATGAAATCTTTGATGAAGTTGTAGCATACGTGGTTTCTGAAGGTTTAAGTTTGCTGTGTAATTCGGTGATAATTCAAATAAAAGGTATATGTTGGTTCTCAATAAAACAAAGAGTATGAGCTATCCTAAATATTTGTCACAATATTATATATGCTCCAGCCAAGTTTTTTTAATAGCTGTGTTAATTTCACCTATACCTTCAAGCATGTACGTAGTACCTCTCAATTGGTCTGCCAATTGCTGAAGAGGCAAATTGGATACTGAGATGTGTGACATAAGAAATGTATAAAGAGATATTATTATTCTTAAATAATGATCAGCCGATAATGATTAGATATCTCAATCACAACGTCACTATAGGACTAAAAATGGAAAGGGAATGCACGTAAATCATATTCTATATTGCACATTCTTCTCCTGTTCTTGAATACTGTGCTTTCTCTACATGAACACTTTTATGAATTAGAGTTTTTAGAGATAGAGTTGAATTGCAACTTTTGACTACAACCTTATATATAGAAAAATAAGTATAAAGATGGCTAAAAATATACTTCACCGGTTCAAGTTTTTTTGGGACCATATTTTTTTAATTCGTTCAAAAAGAATGATAATTGTTTATTTATAAATATGACTGATTTTTTTTTTAAAAAAAATATGGAACGTTTAATAGCTCATGTTTCAAAAGTATTATAACCACACAAATATTATGACATGTTCATAATAAAAAACTTCATAAGTCTTCTTTTAATATTTCTTAAAGGCACTCCGTGCATATTCAAACTTTGTGACATAAATTGAAATCGGAAAAACCTTTTAAACCCACATTTTCACCTCAAAATCACTTCTAAATCCAGGATCCGCCACTGAACAGGATGACTTCTCAAAATTTAAGACTAGTACCCTAATGATGCTTAGGGTCAGGTCCACCAGGAATAACCCGGTTTACATGATACTTAAATGCATCTTTTCTCTGCAATCTTTCTCTCAATATTTCCTCAGCAGTCTCGATTAATGAACTCCTCCTCCTTGATGAAAGTAGCTCGAGAGGGCGACTTTCGGAGCATATACATGAAATCACGATAAGAACGACACAGAAACAAAACCTAAAAGTAGCCATTCTTGAAATTAAAGTAGACTGAGTTGTAATATTGTTGCATGAAATGTAGGGAGATATATTGAGCTGCAATGTTTGAACTATTTATAGGCAACCATATATAGTCCTAAATTTCATAATATTTAATTGACTAGCTAGGGGTTCAAATAAGACAATACTAAAGTAGTACAACTAATGACTCACTTGTTTAAAACGAACTTTCTAAACCCATTTTCCTTCTACTTTTACACACCATTTGACCTCAAAAATATTATTAAGTAAAACTAAAGTTGAATATTCTATGCACCTTTCTTTCTGCTGATTGTGTGCAGTATATTTTTCTGCGCATTCAGTTGAATTCTTTTAGCAACGTCACGAGTCATAACCTGGTGCTAATTATATTGTACCAATGAATATTCAAATTTGTGCTAATTAACACATGGTTGGTTAGGCGTAAGAGAGGAATTGTCTGAGCCAAGTCATTTCGGCTTGGATTTTAGCAGCTGCTGACCATGTTTGCTATTCTCGGTCAATTTTACTTAGATCTCTATTTATGTTAGGTTATTTCTTTTGTTTTGGTTATCTTATTATCATGTTGTTTATTGTTTTTTGTTACTGTTTCTTTTCCCATGGCTTCCCTGTGACTATATTTTATTTCAACTATGTTTACTATGTTTTTCCTGAGTAGAGAGTATATCGGAAACAATATTTCTACCTCCATAAAATAGGTTGAGGTTTTCGTATGCACTGTCCTTTCCACACCCCATTGTATAGGATTACACTTAAGTTTATTACTGCGGTAAGTAATTCAATTGTACGGATTCAAACCTTCACTTTTCCCTGTTAAGGTCCTGAAAGGCCATTCTAACACAACTTTTCACAGTTATTTTATTCGACAACTAAGTAAGCCAAGATTCCTCTGTCTTATGCTCTTTTTTGAAGATCCTCGTGTGTCTAATCTTAATTAAGTTTGGGTATTGGAATTACACGCATGATATATATACATCCAAACATGCGCCGCATTGGTGCTATGGATATATATGTTCAGTTTCATTGCGCCCCTTCCTTTTTGTACCAGGCCACCACCTATCCTAGGTTGCCCTTGCCTCCTCAGCAAAGTGTTCATTTCTTTATTTCCAAGTTTCATTTGATTTGTTGTGGTTTGAATGATGAAGATCGGTGGAGATTGAGAACCAATGCAAGTATAAAGATGCAGAACCTCCTCAGCTTTTAATGAGTCAGCGCATTCCCGAGATATACTTATACAACCTCATTCTTATCACGAACTCCCTCTGTGTCATATTATGAGTCGTGGTTACTAAAAATAATTATCTCAAATTATTTATCACTTTAGAAGTTCAAAATAAAATTAATTTATTTTTTCCTGTTTTACCCTTAGTAATAATTATCCTTGAAGACTACAAACACATCAATTATGAATAATTTTATTCAAATACCAATGAAGAAAGATCAAATATTAAGACATGAATAAAGGTAAAAGTAGTCAAAATCTCATTCTAATTAATTTATTTCAAAAGTCGTGTACAAGAGAATCATGACGGATGATATGAGACGGAGGAAGCGCTTAATAGTTTTGTAAAGGAAATTGAAGTTATATACATTTACATGTGAAGACCTTTTATAGTATCGGTATGTAGTTTAATTCATTATAAAAAATTAGTTATTAGTTTTTCAGATTTATCCGTAATTATCTATCTTATAAGTGATTTGATACTATAAATTTTATACGTGGTCTATGTATATAACTTACATGTATATACAAAATAGAATATGAGAAAGAGTATGTATTTTAAATTCTTACTCTGCTTACTTTTTGTATACGACTAAAACCGAGCTTGCCATGGAATATGGCCGTGCCCATGGGCCAGGGTTTGACCCCATGCTATATTGGACCTTGGTGTAAAGATAGATTGCCGAGCTCGTGACCCAAACTATCGATCAAGATCGAGGTCGGCCAAGATCAAAACCAGAAAGGATAGAGATCGAGCAAGATCGAGGGAAGCTTATCGAGCCAAATAACGGAAAGCCGAAATATCAGCAATAGGACGAGGATCACGGCATAAATCTCGGCACGTATCAGGAAGAGACCGATTAATTAGCTAATCATGGAATTTCTTACTGTATTTTGAATTGTATCAAGGGTAGGACTCCCCTACTATATAAAGGGGAGCTGATCATTTGTAAAGGACATCATATTCGTGTTACATAAAGCAATATACAACCTTCCTCTTAAGCTCTCAATACTCTGTTACTTTGTTCTTATTTTTCAGTTAAATACTTGTTTGATTCGAAGGCAACCTAACTCGAGGATCAAAGCTTTACATTTCTTTTGGTTTGCTTTATTTTTATTTGCAGTTAATTTCAATATTAATATTATATTTTTCTCAGTTTGTGTCAAGTAAAATCGCATGTCCTTAAAACTACAATATAAATTCGATTGTTATCCGGTTTTAGGGTAAACAGTTTGGTGCCCACCGTGGAGCTAAGGATAATAGTGATTGCTTGGTACAAACATTTGTAACACACACTATTTTACACTTGTTCTTTGAAGTATCTTTGATTACAGGATAAAAAAATGTCAAACTCTCAGCCAGCACCTCAACACATTGATCTCAGCCACCACAGAGAAAATGAAAATATTGCACCAGAAAATGTTGTACCCCCTACTAGCCTCGATGGCATTCCGACTATTGATCCAATCGACGTCAGTTCGCATGTAGCCATTAATGGAAATTTTGTCGTCGATCCCGAAAGCAGCATCCGTGAGGATGCCTGATCAGCTACCCAGAGCGCACGTGGCGGTGAAGATGGCGGGATCAGCCTATGGGTAATCTTCGAAATGCTGCAGGCTCAATAGGCAGCAATAGCCCAGCTCCAAAACCAGAATCACACGCCGTGCAGGTTGGAATTCGAGTCATCCCAGGAAATTGTACATAGGATTGAATCGGTTTCGAGGAAATCAAGCGAGAAGGAATCAGAGATTGATCCTGCTATCATAAGGATGCTCGAAGAACTGACAAAGCGAATTGAGATAGGGGAAAAGAAGATCGAGGAAAACGATAAGAATGTGGAAACCTATAATTCCAGGGTCGACCAAATCCCGGGGGCACCACCGATATTGAAAGGACTAAATTCGAAAAAGTTTGTACAAAAATCTTTTCCCCCAAGTGCGGCTCCAAAGCCAATCCCCAAGAAGTTCCATATGCCCGAGATTCCTACGTATAGCGGGACGACTGATCCAAACGAACACGTCACCTCATACACGTGTGCTATCAAAAGAAATGACATGGAAGATGACGAGATCGAATCCGTCTTGCTGAAGAAATTCGCGTAGACTCTATCGAAGGGTGCTATGATAATAGTATCATAACTTACTGCCTAATTCTATTGACTTTTTTTGCTATGCTTGCAGATTTTTTTGTAAAGGCACACGTCGGGGCCATCAAGGTTGCAACCAGGAAGTCGAACCTTTTCAAGGTAAGGCAGAAGGACAACGAGATGCTCAAAGAGTTCGTGTCTCGATTCCAAATGGAATGAATGGATTTACCATCAGTCACCGATGATTGGGCTTCTCAAGCTTACACCCAAGGTCTCAACATTCGGAGTTCCGTAGCTTCATAGCAGTTGAAGCAGAATTTGATCAATTATCCAACTATCACTTAGGCCGATGTACACGATCGGTATCAGTCAAAGATCAGGGTCGAGGATGATCAACTGGGGGCTCTTTCTAGGTTCATTTATCCTAATAGGCCCGTAGATAGAATCAAGAGGTATATTGACTGAGAACCAAGGTCAAATAGAGATCGATATCAACCGTATAATGGAGACCGTAAAGGCAGCAGATCTGAGTGAAATTTTGCACGGAGTAAGAGGAGAAATGATCGAGGTCAAAGTTCACGGGGAATTAGTAATAAGGAAGGTCACATTAAACACCTAATATCATAACAAAGGGAAATTGGGACCGAACTTGGAAGAGTCGTCCATACTTTTGAGATAATAGGAAAAGGGTCCTATAAGCTCGGAATAATGGACGGAGAGCAGCTACCGAACAATTGGAACGTAACTAATCTAAAATGATATTACCGCCAAGGTACTACCCCATTTCAATTCTTTCTATTGTTTGACTAACACTTGCAGGTTAACGATAAGGAGCAACACGAAGCCTTGAGGTCTGAAAGCATGCGTTGCACTCTTTTTTCCTTGAACCATTTTTGTCCCAATTGTGTTTTTAGCAAGGTTTTTAGTGAGGCAACAATAGATTGTACTAACTTAGAATCAAAGGCCGATCACGAATCGGTGTCAAAGACAGTATTGAGAGTATCCGAGGTTCCCTCTACAATCGACCTCAAATACTGGGGGCATTGCCCTTGGATGTCAACTTTGTCGCGAGAAAATTACTTCATAATAATGGGGTCTTGATAGTGAGATTTGTAAGAGCCAAACGGTAGAACAAACCGTGCCCACATAGGTTTCTCGAGCCCTGGCACAGAACATATACGCATGTGTAATCATTTTTCACAAGAATAAAGAGAAATGTTTTTCCTTGCAATTATCTCATGTCTTAGAAAATGTTTTTCTACTTTACAATTCCATACTCTTGATCTATGATGGAAACGAGCTTAAGGGCCAATCATAACTAGAGTTAAGATAATCACCCCCACACTCAGGGACTACCTCCTGAAAAATAAAACTCAAACATATCGACCTATTGAGCATCGAGCCCTTTTAGGCAACCCTCGAATTTTAAAGGCCACAGCCATACCCACTTGGGGACTATTGTCTTAGGCAGGCCTGGATAACTCGGGGAAGGAAGCTCATTGGGCTACACCTAAATTAAAAGGCTATGACCAGTTTAACATGGTTCAGAGACGTCCGAAATCCGTAACAAAAATGGGCCTTCGAAAAAGAAAAAAATTCTTTCACAATCGGTTCAAAAGGCTACCATCGGAATCTTAAACATAAGATATTTTCGGGAGAAAACTTCGGTATCATCGAAATCCGATACCTCTTAGCCCAGAAAAGCAATAAAGGCAAGATTTTGTTTGGACCCTCGAACACAACCTTATTTTTTCATGCTAAGGCATTCCAACCTTTGTAAACACGAATGATAAAGCAAAGGAAAAAGGGTAGAAAGCCATATATATATATATATATGTGGCCAAAATGTCCTAAGAAAAGACACAAAAGAAAGAAAATAAAACCAAGGCCTAAGGACTACTTTTACTTCGAGTTCGAGAAATTATTCTCACTCGACTGCAAAGCCCAAGGGCTACTTTATCTCGAGTTCGAGTAAATCATCACTTGACTACAAAGCCCAAGGGCTACCTTATCTCAAGTTCGATCAAGTCCTCACTCGACCTTAAAGCTTAAGGGCTACTCTTACTTTGACTTCGAGCAAATCCTCACTCAACTATAAAGCTTAAGGGCCACCCTGACTCGAGTTCGAGCAACCATTCTCACTCGGGGACTATCTATCGAACCCAAGGGGAACCAATACTTTGAGTTTGAGCAAATCCTCACTCGACTATAAAGCCAAAGGGCTACCCTAACTCGAGTTTAAGCGACCATTCTCAGTCAGGGACTATCTATCAAACCCAAGGGCCGCCTCGATTCAAGATCAAATTATTATCCTGAATCTGGGACAACGTATTAATCCTAAGGGCTACCCAAATTCGTGTTCGAACATTCACTCAAGTATTACCGATCAAAAACGGTCAAGGGCAGTACTTACTATCGGTTCTTACCATCTCAACCTTGGACCTTCGTATACAACTTCATAATTTTATGCTAAAGAGCTTTGACCCTTGTATAAATTAACAAAAAACATCAGATTCAGAAGCCATGGAAGGGAAAAAGTTTTATATATGCATCAAAACCTTTTTACAAGGACAGCACGGTGCGATGGAAGTTCTTTACAAAGGCCAAAGCGGCCTCGACAGAAAAACAAAACTTTCTTCAAATCCTAAGAGACCTGGTCATCTCCGGGAGTGGCATCTCCGCCGTTGGTGTCTTCTCCACCTTCGGATTCGCTCAAGCTTTTAGATTCATCATCATCATCAGGATAAGCTAATTTTCTAGCTTTAGCTTCCAGCTCCTCAGCGTTCTCGATCTCGGTTGTAAGGTTAAAGCCCCGAGCATGGATTTCCTTAAGGGTCACCCTTCGTGATTGGCATTTGGTATGCTCGACGACCCCCTCTACTCGAATCTGAGTGACCTAGATTACCTCCTTTGCTCAAACCTGAGCGGCTTCAGCATCTACCTGGTAGATAGCCACCACTACATCATCATTGGCCTTAGTCTCTTTGGACTTTGATTTGGCTGCTTTGAGCTCTCTGACCAGCTTTTCCCGATCGGAAATTGCTGAACCAGACTAAGACTAGAGCTCCTAGATTTTCTTAGCTTGCACCAAGGATTTTGCCTTTACATTTTGGAGCTGAACTTCAGCGGAGGACTGTTGGGCCTAGGTAGCCTCCTTCCCTGAGGCCAGGCAACGATATTATTTTTCCATTCTTCAGCCTCGATCTTTACTATACCTACTTCTTAACGAAACTGCCCGATTATGTCAATTTTTTGTTGAACCTGCGGGTTCTGACCATTAGTGAACGTGCCCAGTTCACCATCATTAACTTCAAATATTCTTCTTACCTGCTCGACCAGATCGGCGTACTCATTCTGAGCCAGTTCTAGCTCAACCCGGAGGCTTTTGACTTTCCCTTCTCTTTGCTCACTGAGAAGTTTGAAGGCATCCTTCTTCTCAACGAGCCCCTCGATATCGGCCTCATACCGACTCAGCTTCTATCGTAATTGGAGGAAATCCTCATGATGGAGCACCAAAGCCTGCAAACATGAAAAAATGAATAAATATCAAAAAGCATAAGTGCAAAACTTGAAAGTTGACAGTGAGATCTAAGGGTACCTGATTTAACGTCTGCTGAGCTTTATTGAACAAGCAGGGTATTTCCACCTCGTCCATCTTGTCCTGGTCCTCTTCTATTACCAAACACCAGAGATAGCTAGCTACCCCTACAGTGGCAGAGAGGACCCGAGAATCCTCCAGGACCGAGATGATAATCGATCGCTTACGCCCAGGGTCGACACTTGGAGCTCCAAACCAACTGGTCAGTTTAAGGCTCGAGAAATCCTCGCTCGAGCTCTTCCTCGGTATTTCCAAATCACCCAAGCCAGTGACATCCTCCAATACGATAAAATAACCACAGAAAGGGTCCTCTACTTCATGGACCCCTTCACCGTGGCTAGTCTCCAAAACTTGAGCTTCCTTGATCATCGACTTAGTAAACAAAGGAAATGAGGGGGAAACCTCGATATTTATCAACCCAAGTAAATTTTTTGGGGCGCCTTCATATCGGGAAGCCTCGGGCCTAGTTTCTATATCAACATCAACCGCCTCCTTAATAGTTTTCTCACCTCGAGGCAAAGCATGTTTGATCCTTTCTAGCTCAGGGACTTCGGCTAAGGCTCCCTCGAACTCACCAGGCCGAGGTGATATGGTTTCAGCTCTAATCTCATCGCGTTGGGAGTTTCTCGAGTATCGACACCAGCTCGCACGCGGGCCACCAACCCGATTTTCTCTTCTTCTTCAGGCTCCTTCGTTAGCCGACGGACTGACTCCAAAGATAGAGGGATGATGTTCCCCTTGGGTTTATGAGCTTGCTTCTTTTTTGGCTTCTGTTCCCCCAATTCTAAACTTGGATCCCCTTTTGTCTTCTTCTTCTCCGTCACCGGCTTCAGGACAGATGGTGGGGGGAGGATTTTTTTTATTGCCAGATGGGGATCTTATTTCACATCCTTCCCGAGACCTACAAAAGAAAAGAAATGAATAAGCTTGGAAAAATATTCGAACAGTGGTCAAATCATTAAGTGAAGAAGAAAAATTTATCATGACTATTAGCCTCCCATCGACCCTTTGCAAAATCGCGCCATATGCGCTCAACATATGTTTTCTGTGACACAAGACCCCTGACCCAGTCCTCTAGTTGGGTAACTGCACCCGGCGTCCAGGAAATTGTATCGAAGAACTCTGATAAGAAGGGGGGAAACAAAAAAATGAACAAAAATTTAAGTAGCTGTTTGTACTTACGCTTCATATTCCATTCTCAGGAAATGGCATACCCTCGGTCAGGATCAAGTCCGAGGTCCTCACTCACACAAATCGACTCATCCAGCCCCGGTCTCGATCCCCATCTATGCTTGAAAAAGGGGTCGTATAGGATCGGCGAGCAAGTTTTATTAACCACCCTCGATAAAGTCGGGGACTATACAAGCGTATAAGGTGATCGAGGGTGAAGGGACACCCATCGATTTTGCTTATGAAGAAACGAAGTAGTATCATTATCCTCCAAAAAGAGGGGTGGATTTGATCGAGGGTCACTTTGTACTTCTTGCAGAAATATATAATTATCGGATCTAAGGGACACAACATGAAGGGATAGGCGTAAACACTTAAGAAACCCTCCATGTAGGTAGTGATTGATTCCTTGAGAGCAGGCACCACCACATGTTTATTACCCAAGTTGCAATCTATTTTTACCCAAGTGAGGAGGCTATCGGGGATTGAACAGATATATTTCGATACCAGTTTACATCAGCTCGGCATAGAGGAAGTCTTTTCAACCTTTAAATCAGAATCGATGACACACCCTCTGGGAAAAAACTCTTTAAGGTGTGGCTCCGCCGCCGGTTCCTCATCGGACGGCCATGACAATGAAGCATTCTCCTTTTGTGGAACGGTTTTTGAAGTCTTAGCCATTTTACTTTTATGAATGAAGAATGGAAACTGAGAAGGAGCACTTGGTATTTTGTGATAAAACAGGTGAAGAAACACCAAGTTCTGAAAGAGCAAAGCTTTGAGGAAAGTGAAGGATTAGAAGATAAGAGTGAAGAATATTTGAAAACAAAGTTTGGGCAAGAGAAGAAAGATATATTTATAGGCTTAATATGATGGTTCAAATCCGGTAGTGGCCGACTGTTGACTGGCACGCATTTAATGCCTTGAAAACTACAATGACGGTACGTTTCGATGACCTTTAGCTGCTTATGCTATTATTTATCAGTGTAAAGATCGAGGTCTCATATAATTTCTTGTCATTTACTCTTCAAAAAACGAGGGGACTATTTCTATACGCTCAAAATCGGGCTTGCCCTAGAATGTGGCCGTGTCGATGGATTAGGGTTCGACACCATGCTATATCAAACTGTGGTGTAAAGATAGATTATCGAGCTCGTGACCCAAAGATCGATCAAGATCGATGTCAGCCAATATTGCAACCAGGCAGGATAGAGACAGAGCAAGATCAAGGGAAGCTTACCGAGCCAAATAACGGAAAGCCGAAATATCCGCAATCGAACGAGGATCACGGCGGAAATCTCGATACATATCAGGAAGAGGCCGATTAATTAGCTAATAATGGGATTTCTTACTGTATTTAGAATTATACCAAGGGTAGGACTCGCCTACTATATAAAAAGGAGCTGATCAATTGTAACAGATGTGAGCACGTGATTTTTGCCCTAAGCAAATTATTCCAAAAGTTGCAAATTAAATAATTTTACAATTTTTAG
>MU686792.1:0-27001 GCA_026770625.1 Nicotiana glauca
ATGCCTTAGATAAAATGAAGTTAAATCTTCAAACAAGATGAAGTCATTAGCTTAGACGGTGTAATGGTCTTTGCTACAGACAAAATAAATTTTTGGCCCAGACGGTGTAAAGGTCTATGCCTCAGATAAAATGAAGTTAAATCTTCAAACAAGATGAAGACATTAGCTTAGACGATGTAATGGTCTTCGCTTCAGACGAAATAAATCTTTGGCTCAGACGGTGTAAAAGTCTGTGGCTTAGATAAAATGAAGTTAAATCTTCAAACAAGATGAAGTCTAATGCTTAGACGGTGTAATGGGCTTCGCATCAGACGAAATAAATCTTTGGCCCAGGCGGTGTAATGGTCTATGCCTTAGATAAAATGAAGTTAAATCTTCAAACAAGATGAAGTCATTAGCTTAGATGGTGTAATGGTCTTCGCTTCAATGAAGTTATTAGCTTGGACGGTGTAATGGTCTTCGCTTCAGACAAAATAAATTTAGCCGGAACGGTGTAAACTAGTTGTAGATTTGATCATCTATATACCGTGATGAATTTATCCTTGTATGGAAAGTCATAGAGTTGCCCGTCAACTTGGCACTCAACCAACTTGTTTTTTTGGGCCTACAAAAAGAAAAAAAAAACATAAAAAAGACAGAAAAAGAAAAACGCACAAAAGAAGAAAATTACCTTGAGCTTGCTTCCTAGCCGTGAAAATATGGAGACAAGGTAGCCTTCAAATGCTTTAATTCAATGCTCAACAAACATAGCAGTATGGGGTTTATATAGATATCCAAAGGCGGCTATCAATAGAATATTTCGATGTGGGAACGACAGAGAACCAGTTTTTGAAAAGGACTTGGGCATGTTAAGTAGACAAAAGCAATAATCCAACAGTTAACCAAACATTTGGAAGTTTGAAATTAAATACACTATATTACGAGTGAGACAATTTTAAATGCAAAGAGATGGACGTGACTTTAAAGAACAAAAGCAGCTTTCTGATTTAAAATGGTTTATTCATTAGTTAAAAACTATTTAGGAAGCAATGCTCAGTGAACCGGGTGGTTACAAGTCTATGTGCTATGAGATAATTGAATTGTATAAAGAATTAATGGCTCTTAAGCTATTATTTGAAGGAAGTTTGTCAAAAAAAAAAAAATATATATATATATATATATATATATATATATACACACACACACACTTCAAGTCTAGTCTCTAAAGTCTATATTCCGACAATTCTTGAAGTAGGGGGCATTTGTAAGCATGTAAAATTTATTGGATTCAAATCCAATAAATAATTTGGATTATATTTTAAATTCAAGACATTGGTCCAAATAAATACTATGGGCTAATATAATTGAATTAATTATATAAGTCCAATATATATGGATTAAATAAATAAATATTAATCCATTGGGCTAGCCCATTTAATTGAGCTAAATTGATGAGCCCACTTCATTAAGCCCAAGATGACATCTTCCTAGAGGCCCAGTTTGGTGCCACGTGTCAAGTGACGTGGCATGCCAAGTCAAACGGAAGAGCCAATAGGATCATGCCACATGTCAAAATGACAAGGCATGCCCAGTCACATTGAAAGGCCAATGAAATCGCGCCACGTGTGCAAGTGACATGTTCTGGCCAATCAAATGCGGCCATGTCACATTTCAATTTGATTGGTCGGAAAGAATTTGTTCTTATCACAACTCCTCCCTTCCACAATTATAAATAAGGGTCTTCATAACTCAGAAAAGGGACCAGAAGTTATAACAAGAAGCAAGGGAGAGCTCGTGGATCAAACGCCGCAAATTTCTCTACAAGTTTCAAGCTTCAAGCAATCAAGTTCAAGTTCAAGAAATCAAGTTCAAGCTCAAGAACGAAGAACGAATCAAGATCAAGTTCAAGCAATCAAACTCAAGCTCAAGCTCAAGAACAAGATCATCGTTCGTGGCAACAAACATAGATTCAAGATCAAGCTCAAAGGCCCTTGAATTTATACTAGAAAAGTAGAATCAGATGAATCATAGAGATTGTAACACTCAAATATTTGAAATAAAATACTACGATTGTTGCGATATTTTCGGTCTTGATTTTAATTTTTTCGCCGCAAATTTATTGTCTACAGTGTCAAAGGAATAAACTTTAAGCATGTTGTTCCCCAAACTCTCGTAATTTTCTTGAATTTGCTCAGCAAAAGTCACAAGGGAAGAAGTACATCGATGTAACTGAATTTGCTACAGTGTCAAACTATCTGCAAATCCTTTAGGAATCTTTTTTAATGTACGACAGTTTCTGATAACTATGTGCTCAAGGCATGGGAAATAATCATCAGTGGCTCTCCAGTAATCAAGATCCAACAACTCAAGGAGCAAGAATTTCAATTCAAGAAATCCCATCTCTATTACTTCCCAGACTGTATCTACGGGATAACTAATTACAAAGGCATCAGCCTTCAACTGGAGCACCTCAAGTTTGGGCAACTTGCTAATGATCGTCATGTCCTCCCACAGTAGAAAAGTTTTGCGAAGTGTCAGTGTCACGACCCAAAATCTACTAAGGGTCATGGTAGCGCTGGACACCGATGTCAGGCAAGCCAACTAGAATACTTAATTAAATTCTCGTTATAATAATTTTTTTAGAAACGTCTCTTTTATACAATTTAAATAAGACTCAGTATATTCCTCCGAATGAACAATGAAATATTTAAACAACTTGTAAGATTTCCGAATAAATCCAAATACATCCCCAGAACCCAGTGTCACAAGTACATGAGCAACTACTAATAAGAAAAATAAAATACAACCTCAGTCCGAAATACGGTGGACAGAGAATAAAATACAAAGGTTGAAAGGAACTACACTAACAGCGGTCGCATCGAATGATGCAGCTCACCTAGTCCCATAAATATCCGTGCTGCTACGCCCAGTAGGCTGCTAGAGGTATACATACCTGTGCAACAAAAATGCACAGAAGTGTAGTATGGGTACGTAATCAACATGTACTCAGTGAGTATCCCGCCTAATCCCGAAGGGGTAGAGACGAGATGGTCAACTTTGACGCTCTTTAATGGTCCAATAATAATTCATCCTTAATATGCACATATTAAATAGTGGATTTATTTTATAAGCATGATTTTTAATCCAGATAGAGGAAACAAGTGAACACGAAATTCTTTCATAGGAAAATTTCCAGAATTCCTTTTAAATATAATCCAAATATTTTTAAGCCACAAAAGGGCAATAATAACTTAATTAAGTTCAGGCAGCAACACAAGCATGTGCAAATCACACCGAGGCGACGGCCTGATCCAATAGAAATAAATGTGCACTTGCCGAGGGTCGACAGTGCGCCGATAGATGCATCTATTAATCTGTCGAGGCGTTCGGCCTGTTCCAAAATAAACACACAGAGACAAACAATCAGTCAGGAAGTCATCATGGAGCAATTATCCAAGAAAGGCCAATTCTCTTTAAATAATTTGAGAAAACGAAGCTTAAGTCTCTTTTGAAAATCCATTTATAAATTTAATGTGATTTAAGCAATTCAAGCCATCAATGGGTTCACAATTAACTCAGGTATAACATGCTTTTGGGTCCTAGACTACCCGGGCAATAGCATAATAGTAGCTACGCACAGACTCTCGTCACCTCGTGCGTACGTAGCCACCACAAATAGGAGCACATAACCAATTTAACTCACCTATGGGGTAAATTCCCCCTCACGAGATTCGAAAGAAGACTCACCTCGCTCCGAAGACTTATAACCGGCATTTCTACATTCTTCCAAAGATTTGAACCAATGCACAAAGCTCCAAAACTAGCCAACAATCATACAAATCCATTAATATATGCTCAATTATTCTTTACAATCCAATTTATAATAATTCCTAACCCCGAACGAAAAGTTGACAAAAATACCCTTGGGCCCACGTGCCCGGAATCCGAAATTTTTTGAAGATAAACTTTGCCCATGACCTTAGGAACTCAAATATAAAATTTTCTCTCAATTCCATATCCAAAATCGTGGTCAAAATCCAAGAACACAAATTTTCTAGGTCTTCCTCTAACCCTCAGTTTTCTACCCATTTTCATGCTAAAATCCATGCATAATTGATGTACTTAACTCAAAATAGGTGTGATTAGCTTACTTTATCGTTGATGAATGAACTCCTCTCTTGAATCCTCCAAAAATCGCCCAAGCCATGAAAAATGTGAGAGAAATGGCCAAAATCCGACTTTTAAAACAACTCTATGCCTCCAGCCTTTTTCTCACCTGTGATCCTGGGTCCGCTTCTGCGATTCCGCTTCTGCGGTTCTAAAGCTCCAGCCCAATTTCGCTTCTGTGACTAGACTACCACAGATGCGGTTCCGCTTCTACGAAACTTTGACCGCATCTGCGGTCCTTCCCAAAATCCTCTCTTCCGCTTCTGCGTCTCCCTCTCCGCTTTTGCGGGACCGCTTATACGGTTCCTTTTCCGCAGAAGCGGAAATACCAGCAACCAGCAAACTCAGCCTTCTAAAAAATCCATTTCTCGATCCGTCAGCCACCCGGAATCCACCCGAGGCCCCCGGTACCTCAACCAAACCTACCAACCAATCCCAAAATACATTACGGACTTGCTCGAGGCCTCAAATCATAACAAAAAACGCTAAAACCATGAATTACACCCCGATTCAAGCTTTATGAACTTTGAACTTTCCAACTTCTACTTCCGACGTTTAAACCTATCAAATCATGTCCGATTGACCTTAAATTTTGCACACAAGTCATATTTGATATTACGGACCTACTCCAACTTCCAGATTCAGATTCTGACCCCGATATCAAAAAGTCCACTTCCGGTCAAACTTCTCAAAAAACTTCAAATTTCTATCTTTAGCCAAATGGCTTCAAAATGACCTACGGACCTCCGAATTCACTTCCGATCGCGCTCCCATCTCCAGAATCATCATACGGAGCTACTCCCAGTTTCGAAATCCCAAACGGGCATCGATAACGCTAAAATGCACTTCAAGCCAAACTTAAGAAATTTCTTCCAAAATGCTAACTTCCACAATAGGCGCCAAAACGCTCCCGGGTTATCCAAAACCCGAACCGGGCATACGCCAAAGTCCAAAATCATCAAACGAACCTGCTGGAACCTTCAGATCCGATTCAGTGGTCGTTTGCTCAAAAATCCAATCCTAGTTCACTCTTTCAACTTTAAGCTTCCGAAATGAGAATTCTCTTCCCAAATCAACTCCTAACTTCCCGAAATTCAATTTTGATCACGCGTACTAGTCATAACACCTGAAATGAAGATGCTCATGGCCTTAGACTGTTGAACGACGTGCTAGGGCTCAAACCGATCGATCGGGTTGTTACAGTCAGCTTCTTGAGATTAGGTGGGAAAGAACCTGCGAATGGAAGCCTAAGAAGTACATCATATCTGGTAAGGGTGTATGATGCAATTTTTAGTTCCTCAAGCTCGGGTAAATATATTAGATTATCTAAGCATATAGGCTCGTAATCAAATTCGTCTTCAGTGCCAGAAATACCCAATTTTCTCACATTTTTAATCCCTTCAAATATTTCTTTTGTGCAACAATAAGGACTCAACCCAGAAATACTTTGTAAGTTTTCCAAAACGCGGTACTTAACTTCATTAGCTGATACCTTTGGAGGAGAATATAGAGACATCCTTGTAGAGTGGAGATGCCTCAATTGAGACATTTCCCAAATTCCATTTGGTAAATGCAGGAGATTGATTTGTGGAAGACTTTTGGAAAAAACAAAAGTTTGTAAATTCCAAAGATTGGAAATTGATTGATGTTCAGAAGTCGCAAAATTAACCACCACAGCCAAATAACTCAAAGAAACTAGGTGTACTACTCCAATAGGGAATGAAACTAATCCTATTGTCACCAAGTCCAGTACTCTAAGAAGTTTAAAATGGAATAGTTTAATAGATAATTGATGTCGCACAAGCTCAGTAGGATGAAAATGAATAGAACGTATTTTGCTATAAGTAAGATTTTTCGAAAGAGCATAAGAATCATAACCTCACTCTGGATTAACTGACACCCATCGGCCTTGAGAAGAAACCCTCGTAGATCCTAGGCATGCACCATACAAAAGATTCTCGCTTTCACCTTCTCTCAAGCATAAATCATGGAGAAGATCATGAACCCTACATGTCTTGATCTTTTCATCCAAACTTCGCTTGCTAACAGCAACCAGACTTTTATCAATAAGATCATGTAATATATTAGAAGCTACTTCTTCCAATCCCTTAGACCCCTTAAGCTCTAAGAGTCCTTCGGCAATCCATAAACTAGTCAATTTCTTCACAGAAATCTCACTAGCTTTTGGAAAAACTCCAAAAATAAAGAAAACAAGCTTTCAAATAAGAAGGAAGATGATTGTAGCTCAAAGCAAGCACTCTTGAGCAATGCTGATAATCATCAAGATCTACTGACGAGATCACACTTTGAGCTACTTTGATCCACTCATCCATTGTTTTCTTGCTAGAGAGAGTCCTTGCAACCACAGAAATCATTAGTGGTAATCCTTTGCAATTACTTACAACTTCCTTCGCGACATTCTCATATTCTGTTGGACAATCTTTTTTGCCAAACACCTTTTGGCAAAACAAACGCCAACTTTCCTTTGGCTCCAGGAAACGCATGGGAAACAGATCCTTAGGAGAGCTAGCATATTGAGCAACCTTCATGTCTCGAGTAGTCAACAATATCCGACTTCTATTATTGTTTTCTGGAAAACATAACCTAACATCATCCCAGGCTTCCCTACTCCATATATCATCCACAACAATTAAGTACCTTCTGCCCTTTAAAATTTTTTGCTAGCGATCTGTTAGCTCTCCATCGCTTTTCTCATCAAGCTCTTTGGCCACCCCAACAGTGTCTTGAAGGAGGGCTAGAAGCATCTTTCTTAAACTGTAGTTCTTGGACACAGTAATCCATCCACGAACATCAAAGAAGCTCAAAATTGAGGGATCAAAAAACATCTTATTGGCAAAAGTTGACTTACCTATGCCGCCCATCCCAACAATAGAAATGAATTCCAGTTGAGATGAGTGTCCGGTATGTTGACTCTGCATGCGCTCTTGTTCAATGTTGTACCCCACCATATCATTCGCGAGGGTTGAAACATGCAATCGTGGTGAACTAGAACCATTGATTGAATGATTTACAGCTTGCAAGTTGTTATTCTTCATCTGTTTGATGAGCTTTTCCTTGATCGAATCAACATCACATATAGCTTGTAGCAAGATCTTATAAAGTCTCTCATGAGACTTTGATGGAAGGTGGAAGACTCGTTGCAACATCTTAAGAAGCATCTTTTGAGCCTCTCTTTGAATGTGTGATTCGACTTTTTCCTCTACTCTATTTGCTAGATCTTTGACCTTTTTCTGCAAATCCTTCATTGGTTCATCATCAGAATTGTCCAGAAATTCTAGCAGAGAGCCAACCTTCTTGTGGAGTAATTCCAAAAGTAATTTATGACCCTGCTGAAGGTCTAAGCGGGATAGCGGAAGCTGCTGCATTAATCCCATCAGAGAAGTTACAGCAGCATAAGCAGCCATATCTATTTCTAGTTATGCTGAGAACCTTCAGATATCTATACAAGATTTGTGAATGAAGAAATTTGCAGAATAGTTGGGACTTAAAATGATAGCTAGACAAGCTTGACAACTCTTACTTATAAGTATAACAAGAGGTGGTCATTTGCTAAATACTTGTTGAAAATTTCATTGAAGTTTCCTATAGAACTTAGTTAATTGCAAATTAAATATTGTAGTTGCCTTCCACTACTGATTTAGAATATGTCAAGTCAACTACGCCTTCATAATTGCTAGCTGAAAAATCAACTAGTGTGTTCATACGCTGTAACAAGCACTTGGTTTTGGTCACACGAAGATGACTATGTCGCCTTTTGGTCACCATTAAGAGATCATCACTGACTGAAGAGAAGATGACTGTCACTATTGAGGTCCACATAAATATTGTGCGCTAATATAATTAAATTAATAATTTAACTCCACTATGAACTCAACATACAAGCAATCTGATGGCAGGAACTATTCACATCTTCCTTCAAGTCTCTTCAAAATGCGATGACTCGATTCAGAATTCAAAGAAATTTAATTCTATGGCAAAGAGCCAAATTCGTCATCAGAATTTTCAAGAAACTCTAGCAGAGAGCCAAACTACTCGTACAGTGATTTCAATTGATCTTTATGACCCTCCTGCAAGTCTAAGTTGGATTGTGAAAGCTGTATTGTTCCGATTAGCGAAGTTACAGCATCATAATCATCCTGTTTGTACTTCTGCAAAGAACCTTCAGAGATCTACGCAAGATTTGTGAATAAATCAATCTGCAGAAAGTTGACACACAAAAATGAAGACAAGTTTGACAAAAACTATTGAGTATATCACTACTGTTAGAATGATTTTAAAGATAGCAATTTAAATTAAGTTTCTATATTAACTCATAACTCTATGATTGACAGGAACATGTAGGATAATTCAACAACTTCCGGATTCAATTAAAGAGGGAAATGCACACAGAGAAGATGCTCAGCAGTAAGCCAAGGAAGGAAGGTCGAAGACCCAGTCAAGACACAGGAAAGGATGAAATCAATGGCGAGGTGATTTGCCGTAGTGGTGGAGCCAAGATTTTTACCAAGGAAATCCGGCTTATTAAAAAGTAAACACACGAACAAGCCAAGGGGATTCAACATCTACTATTTATCCAAAAAAAAAATAAAAAATTTGACCTTATATATATATATATAGTATAATTTTTCGGCGAAGGGGATTCGGATGAACCCCCTTCCGCCACCCTAGCTCCGCCCTTGATTGGCTGATAACTGTGGTAAATCGAATCAAGGCAAGACATTAATCAGCGTAATAGGAAAGGAAACTGAAGATTGATAATCAAGAAAATTGGAACACAATCAAGGAAGAAGTAATTGTGAATGCCAGCAAAGTAGAGGGATAAGGAAATGAATCAATCCTAAATCAGAGTAACACAACTACTATTACACTTCAACCTCACACTAGTCGGGATAGGCTATATGAATATGTGTGAATTCATCATAATTGACTAATTTTAGCTGACCTCAACTTATCACAACTCTCCTCCTGTATCCTAGCTTGGGACCACCAATGTGAGCTGCTCACATATGACGCAAAGTTCACACAGTTGTGAAGTTCAAATGCTTTACTCACTCAATAAGTCGTTAGAGAAAGATCAGATACAAATACATCTGCATGACTGGGGTCTTGTTTACTATTTAGGCCATAGGTCATGCCAGAGGCGGACCGATGTGTATGGTAAGGGGTCACCGGACTCCGTAACTTTCGGCCGAAATCCTACATATATACATATATATACCTTGTAAATGGTTAATTTAAAGCAATTGACACCTGAACACTAAAAGCCTTTA
Source organism: Nicotiana glauca (assembly GCA_026770625.1). NCBI lineage: Eukaryota > Viridiplantae > Streptophyta > Magnoliopsida > Solanales > Solanaceae > Nicotiana > Nicotiana glauca. The sequence continues at coordinate 9,438 of MU686792.1, forward strand.
GGGGGCACTGGTTGAGCAGAATAATGAGCCCCGTCATGTAAAAATTCAATGTCCGCCTCTGGGTCATGCTCGGCTTTATACTAAAAAAATAGCGTTTTTAGGTCTGTTTCCATTATAACCTTAGTACACTGAGTAACTTCGGGCTCTGCTACCCCGGTACACAGAGCCACACGTTTTTTTTTAACCCAAAAATCTCCGAGGGCCCATGTCGCACATTTTAAAACTTGGTGGATAATGATACTGCCACTCAAATACGAGACTTTTGTCTGGAGCAAGGTTCGAACCCTTGACGTTCCCCTAACTTACATATCACAAACTGCACTCTTACCACTAGACCAAAGCCCTCGGGGCACACATAGAGCAACACACTTAGACTGCATAAATCTTTGGTCAGTCTATCATTTTGCATCATTCAAACTGCAATCAGTACGAAATCATATATTTACGAGTAACACATCAATTGTAAATCGTTTCTAACATAAGCAAGGAAAGCACACACAAACATGTACAAATTGCAATTACCAAATTGAGCATAATTTCAAACCATTGATCATCTACACAATCCAAAATACTAAATTTGAAGGATTCATAACATCACTATATTAACTCGATAAAAATAATTTTTACGGCATGTACTTACAATTTACATCAATTTATAATCCGATAGTGCTCGTTGTCCTTCTTATGAACCAGCCTTATATGGGTAACTTCTATCACCGGCTTTACATCAGAGACCTGTGATTCATTGTTTGAGAGCATTGCAATCTACCGGCGGGTAACGAAATCGACAACTAATCTCTGAAATACAGTCAATACGTTGTATGGTATTTTATTGTTATACCAAAACAATGATTATTTTGATTGTTTCCTTAAAATTCATTCTATATTCATTGTTGCTCAATAAGAAAAAGTCCCCTTTTAAAACAATGCATTTGGTGCGGTGGATTATTTCCTATTTTTATTTCTAATTATCCCCTAACTCCACTATTTTATTTTACCTTTAGCTTTTTTTGCTATTTTAATTTCAAATCTCCAACTATGACCTACTTTTATACGGTGAAATCGAAGGAACCGATTTCTCGCCATTAAGGTATGTTCGGGGAATCATATGGATATCTCAAGGCTGTGGGGTTGCGGTCAAGCTCCCTCCCCCAAGATTCATTCATGTTCGACCCATCAACGGTCCCGAGAGTGGGGAATCCCCGGGGCAAGCAAATGTCGTTAGTAGAGTTTGGTATCATGTCTAGACATCCCATCTCCGTGTCTTTACAATTAATGTGTTCAGTATGATGTTGTATTTCTCCTCATATATAAAGGGGATCCTCACCACTTCGTAAGGGCGGTTGTTACTCTAACCATTCTACACAAGATCAATAATAACTCTCTCTCTCTCTCTCTCTCTCTCTCTCTCTCTCTCTATTTTTTCTCTAACTTACTAGCTCGAAGCTACTACTTTTTTTTTATCGCTTTCATACTTGTTCTTCATTTATTGCTTGATATTGGCCATAAAGAATCTTCCTTAATTATATTTTAACTATTATCCCCTTCCCGGTTGCCCCGGGTAGCTCGAGCTCGAGCCCAGACATCGACCTCGAAGCCTTTCATCAATCAATCTGAGGTCCGGGTAGCAAGCCCTTCGGTTCGATTACTGTCTTGTCTTAGCTCGTATTTAGTCACTAAACTTCGCATATCTAGCATCCACTGCTCTAACAACTAGTATAAAAATAGATCACATTTTTTAGAGTCCCATTTACAAATTTAATTGTTGTTACCAATTCACAGTAAACAGTTTGGCGCCCACCATGGGGCTAAAAATAATAATGATTATTTTCTTGCTAGTTTCATTACACAACGCAACTTATCTTTCACGCTTCTGCTTGTCCAAGATTTTTTGATTTCAGGAAAAAATGTCTGGCTCAGTAAACAGAGTCAAGAACAATGCCCTCGAAAACCACGGGGAAAACAGTGTGGCTGTTCCAGTAGTCAGCGCGCCACCGCAGAATTCCGGTAACGCACCCAGACCAATTTCAGCGGATGCGGATTCGCAGGACGCATAGCAGGTCGACGAAACCTCATACACCGACAGGAGCATACAACATGATGACCAATAGGAAGCCCAAAAAATTTCGGCTCGGGAAGAACATGAAGTTAGTCTTCATATTATTTTCGAAATGTTACAGGCACAACAGTTGGGTATCGCTCAGTTGCAAAGCCACCCGAAGATTTCCAGCACGGTAGCACCAGAAATAGCTCCCCCGGCCGAATAGGTACCGAAGAGGTCAAGCAATAATGGATCAATAGCCGATCCTGCCATCGTGAAAATGTTGGAGGACCTCACCAAAAGGAACAAGTCAGGCGAGAAAATGATAGTATCCAACGATAAGAAGGTCGAAACTTATAACTTCAGAGTCGATCAAATCCCGGGTGCTGTCCCGGTCCTGAAGGGTGTAGATTCGAAAAAGTACGTACAAAGGCCGTTCCCCGAGGAGGCGGCCCCGAAACCTATTCCAAAGAAGTTCAAAATGCCGGAACTCCGTAAGTACAACGAGACCACTGACCGTAATAAATATGTTACAGCCTACACTTGTGCGCTAAAAGGCAACAATATAAAGAATGATAAGATCGAGTCTGTCCTATTGAAGAAGTTCGGAGAAACGCTCTCGAAGGGGGCCATGATGTGGTACCACAACCTAGCTCCCAAATCCATAGATTCATTTTCCATGCTAGCGGATTCCTTCGTAAAAGCGCACACCGGTGCCATCAAGGTAGCAACAAGAAAGTCTGACGTATTCAAGATTAAGCAGAGGGAGAACGAAATGTTATTGGAATTCGTGTCTCATTTCTAAATAGAATGAATGGAACTACCCCTGGTCTCTGATGACTGGGCAGTACAGGCCTTCACTCAAGGCCTGAATGAACGAAGCTCAGTGGCCTCAAGGCAGCTGAAAGAGAATTTGATCGAATATCCCGTCGTAACCTGGTCGGACACCCACAATCGGTACCATTCAAAGATCAAGGTCGAGGATGACCAGCTGGGAGCCCCCTCAGGCTCAGTATATCTGAGAAGACTTCTAGCGAAGGAGCCAAAATCGAATAAAGAGAGGTACCAATCATACCCCGACGATAGGAGGAATGCTTTGAGGCTCAATCTGCCCTGCAATGATTGATTAGTGAATAGAGGCACAACCATCGGGGACCCCTGAGCAGATGTGAATTCGACGGGGACACGGGGCCAATGAAAGCACCTCGCCTATCAGAATACAACTTCAACGTCAATATATCGGACATCGTGTTCACCATCAGCAAAATCAGGGATGTCAGATGGCCCAGGCCTATACGCTCGGATTCTTCCCAAAGGAACTACAACTTGGTTTGCGGGTTTCACAACTCGCATGGACACAGAACCGAGGATTGTAGGAAACTTTGAGAGGAAGTGGGTCGACTACTCGATAACGGGCACCTTTGGGAATTTCTCAACAACAGGCTAAAAACCAATCCAGAGAAAGAGAAACAACCAAAAAGAACAAAGCAGACGAGACCCAACACGTCATCCACATAATTTTTTGATGCTCTCCCCTGACCGTATTCAAATAAACAACCACGTAGCATCTGTTAAACGAACGTTGGAACCCGAAAGTGCCATCGCCACTAAGGTATGATCACCTCTCCCTTTTTTATGTCTATTATTTCACGGTAACTTTTGCATAGACCAGTGACCAAGAAAGTTGGGACGTCGCTCCGGCTCGAGGGACCTGAGGTTTCGAAGCGTCAGTTGCACTCTTTTCCTTTGACTGGGTTTTTATCCTGAAATGGGTTTTTGCTGGCAAGGTTTTTAACGAGGCAACGTCCACACGCTACCTAAGAAGTACTCAACAAGCCTAGCGAATTTTCTTTGCAATCAACCCTGTACCGGGGAAGGACAAATGAGGTTTCAATAGGACACAATGTACCGGGCCAAACGGTCTAACGAATCGTGTCCACATAAGCCGGGCTTACGGCAACAAAACAATATGTATTTACGTCAAGAAATCAAATAATATCTTTCCCAAAAGCATCTCGTACTCCAAAAGAAAATTCAGCATGCTCACGGAAAGGATCCCTCCATCGAGTACATTTCTAAATACTCGGAGACTTAGCGTCAGCAATTTAGCACCCACATGACCTCAGGGTCGGAACTCCATGCTCATAAGGCCCCCACGAGGCAACTTCGAGATCATGAGTAATGGCCTTCGAGCCTAAGTAAACTCGATGACTCAGAGACTGTCGTCAATTGCCATTCACTGAAAAACCCGAGGTCATAAGACCCCGAGCGGGCAAAATCAATCTAGCCAGATCTATTTTACATAATAACAAAAAACTGTAAGACCTCAACAGGCATGACAAAACTATAAGACCTCAACAGGAATGACAAAACTGTAAGACCTCAACAGGCATGGCAAAACTGTAAGACCTCAACAGCCATGACAAAACTATAAGACCTCAACTGACATGAAAATTTTGTAAGACCTTACTACAGGCATAAAACTCAATTGCGAAGTTTAGGCTATGTGTCTCATTTGTAATACTCCCAAAAAGGCATACCCTCGGTGCAGACGCCTAAACTATCACACTCGCGATAAAAAACGGCTCCGGCCAAACACATATGACTACGGTCAAAAGCTGCACCAGCCAAATTAACGCGACTCGGGGATGCCCGACCGTCGATAAAAAAATCACAGGCCATTACTTCGAATCTACTTCGAAAAGAACTGGTTAAAACAGGCTACCCTCAACAGGTAAATGAGCTTCGACCATGTCAGCTCCAAACACAAAGGCTTTGAGCTACTCAGCCTACGAGCTAAACCTCCAGAGGTGCTCAAATATCGCCGCCAACAACTTGAAATCAAGGTTCTTGTCGAACTGACGACAGGGTCAGGTAGAATCATTTCAAAAAGTCCTTAACGATAGGAAAACAAAGCCTACATATGCCCACAGGCAAAAGTGTAAAAGCCATTGTCGCCAGCGAAACGCTCTCAGGGCCACACATTAAAAGGTCGCAACGACAAAAAGCATAAGAGCCATTGTCGCTAGCTTAAAAATTGAAAAATTGAGGATTAAAATGAGCTCGAGTCGTAACACGACTCAGAGACCAGATCCAAATAGTTAACTATACATGCCTAAGGTCACATCATAAGAGCCATCGTCGCTAGCTTCATGAGCCTTAGGGACATATACCTAAAAGGTCGCTTCGACCCAAGGCGTAAGAGCCATTGTCATCCACCCATGTAGGCACAAAAACTTGAGGGTCAATTGAGCTCAAGTTGCAACTCGGCTCGGAGACTGAACCCAAAATAGTGAAAATGCAAATGTCCAAGGGCAAGTCGCAAGAGCCACCGTCATCCGCCCATGTAGGAACAAAAACTTGAGGGTCAATTGAGATCGAGTCGCAACCCGGCTTGGAGATTGAACCCAAAATAGTGAAAATGCAAATGCCTAAGGGAAAGGCGCAAGAGCCATCGTCATCCGCCCATGCAGGAACAAAACGTGAGGGTCAATTGAGATCTAGTCGGAGCCCGACTCAGAGACTAAACCCAAAATGGTAAAAATGCATACGCCCAATGGCAAAAAATAAAAGTCGTTATGGCCGGCCTAACGAGCATTATGGCCATATTATAGGTTTGGAGATTTCTACCAATCCAAAGGTCGAATCAACCCGATTGAGATCTTGATGAATAGAAATACAGAAAATGCAAATTGCAGGGTTCCCCCTCTTATTTTTACATACAGGCGGTGAAACGCAAGCTCAGTCTATAACATATTATGAAAGCTGTGTACACACGAAGGAGGCTGGGAATAAATGTTCCCCCCTACTATGGCCTGGCAGCTCCCTCCTCACCATCTTCAACATCGGGCAGAAGGAACTTGGCATCATACTCCTCTTATTTGGCTTGCTCGATCTCCCCCGAGAGATCGAAGCCCCTGGCATGAATATCCTCGAAGACTTCTCTCCGGGATCTGCATCTCGCATACTCCTTGCTATTGCGTGCACGATCAAGGGCTCTCTTTAGCTTGACTTTAGCAGCGGTAGCACTCTTCGAATAGGTTGCCATTTTCTGTCCCGCCCTAGTATTGCTCATCACAACCTCAGCTCGGACATTCACCACCTCGGTCTTCACCTTCGAAAGCTTGGACAAAAGCCTTGCGATCATATTCTCCTAGGAAGAATCGTTCGCGCAAACGGTATGGATTTGCTTCTAAAGAGCGGAAACCATGGCTTGAGACCTCTCTTTGGCCACAGAATAGGCACTTACATGCGCATGTAGCTCGTTGAATTCACGTTTGGCTCGGCCAACCTCTCCCTAGAGTTTTCCCAACTCCTTCGCCTTGTCCTCCAACTGAAATACCAAAACATCAGAACGTTAAGGAAGGAAGAGAGTGAAAGCCAGCATGAAATACATGGTACCTATTTATCCAAGCACATTTCACGGCTCCAGCTCCGGTCCACCTCGCACCGTAAGGAAACCAGCTCACTTTCCTTTGCCGCACAAAGAAGCTTGAGGGATTTCTCCCTATCCAAAGCTTCCTGCAATGGGGCCTCGCTACGAACCAGTTTGGATTTAAGCCTGTCGAAGGCCTACGAAAGAAAGCTAAATAAAAAAAAGGGAAAAGGAAGGTACGAGACCGAAATAACTTACAGCAGTCAAAACTCACCATGATGCCAAACCGCTGAGCCTCGTCGTAGGCCGAAGCAACGTCCGATGGTGTACCGCTTCCAGAAGGTGGCCAAGTGATCGAATCGCTTCTCATTAACTGTTGAGAAGGAGTCACCTCACTGCAAGCCTCTTCACGCCCCGGAATATCTTTTCTTTTGTCATCATTCATCGGTCCTGAAGCCAACAATCTCTCCTCCTCCCTCAGAGAATACTGCTTCATTTTGAAAGAATCCCCGACACCTGCGATAGTTGAGTTAGGTAAGCTAGTAGGAAAAGCACAATTTTCTAGTAGGCAAAGCGTTGAGTTGCTATGGATTTCAGAAACAATCATAGAATTAGACATCTAAAGTGACAAATTAGTTTGCAAAGTAAGTGCATATCACAACTGGACAATAAGTAGACAACTACTCAAAGCAAGATAGAGTCATATTGAAACAGGCTACCATGGGAGTAGAACTAGCATGCTAGAACATGTCAATTACACATTGAACATCAGCACCATAGATAAAAACAAATCAGAGATATGATAAGCTGAAGCAGCAAATGAAACATATTAGCTTTGGAACTTGAATTGAAATCAGGACATACCAGTAGGGAGACAATAAACACAAAGTGAATGTCACGACCCGGATTTTCCACCTTCGGGAGTCGTGATGGCGCCTACTAGTGAAAGCTAGGCAAGCCAATCAATTGAATTATTTACCTTGTTTCCATTTTTAATATGGTAACATTAAGAACCAGCATTTAATAAACAATAGAATTTAATAAGCGAAGGCTGCATTGCAAAGTTTTAATAATATTACTAATACCAATCCATAACAAATCTGCCCAAGACAGTCACAACTTCACAGGCTGTCTAAGAGTACTACAAATAAATGTCTGAAAGAAATAATTCAATACTCTCTGGAAATACAAGAAAGAAACAGGAATAATAGATAGAAGGAGACTCCCAGGGCCTACAAATACTTGCAGGACTACCTCGAGTCGCCTTATGAAAATGAAATAACAATCTTATTGCGGTCCGAAATCTACAGCATTGGGATCTGCACAAAAGAGTGCAGAGTGTAGTATCAGCACAACCGACTCCATGTGCTGGTAAGTTCCTAGCCTAACCTCGGCGAAGTAGTGACGAGGCTAGGACCAGACTACCAAAATAAACATGTGCAGTTAAATCATATACAGCGGAACAATACAACCAGAAATGTACAGCTAAGGATGGGAGGGGGAAAACATGCTGCGGAGACTTCGAATAAAAATAGAAGAAAAACGAATAAATATAAGGATCACCACAGTTCAATTGAAGATCGGAATGGGGATCATGATGTGTGGTACAACAAGTATCAATAGAAAACCAACAATTAAATGTAGAGAACTCATAACTTAGTTATCAACAAAAATCAAGAAATTCCAAGACAAGTGCACGGTATCACCCTTCGTGCTTTAACACTCTCTCACCAAAACAATGGACGACATCACCCATCGTGCTTTAACACTCTCTTACCAAAACAATACACAGCATCACCCTTCATGCTTTACACTATTCCTCACCCAAGTAACAATCAAATGCAATTTAGGCAAGGGAATCGATAACATCACAATAAAATCAAGTATCAACAGGAAAGTAATAAGTATGCATAAAGAACACCATAACTTAATCACTAGTAAAATCAGGAAAATCAAGGACAAGTGCACGACATCACCCTTCATGCTTTTACCTCACATAATCACTCATAAAAAGTCACAAAATGGTACATCATGCGGCACGACATCACCCTTAATACTTTTACACTCTTCCTCACAAAATCATACGCGACATCACCTTTCTTGCTTTACGCTCTTCCTCACCCAAGCAACAATCACAAAAAATAAGGGCAAGGAATTAAATAGAATCACCATAAAATCCCAGCAAGGGAACAACATTAAAAGCAACAACATCCCGGCAAGGGTACAATATTAAAAGAAACAAAATCCCCGCCAGGGAACAATATCATGGTCCTCTTCTCTTTTTCACATTTATTTCACAACTCGATTCGCAATTTGAGTCAATGATATATAAGGTTCAATTGCCAATTATACTTCCACAAATCACTTTACCACTTGAGCCAACGCTCTTCGTTGTTCAAATACCAATACTCTTTCCATAAACCTTGCTCAACAATAACAATCATCACATTAAACATGACTAATAAAAATGGAGTTACATTAATCATAACATAAGACTCACGTACATGCTTAACACCAATGTATAGATACTCGTCATCATGCCTTTACGTCATACTCAACAAATAGCACATAGCAAATATGACACAACTCCTAATCCCTCAAGATAAGGTTAGACCAAACAGTTACCTCGATGCCACGAACACAGTTCAAGCCTCAGATATTGCTTTACCTCTTGATTCCACAACCAATTCGCTCGTATCTAGTCACGAGTTACTTAATTACATCAATAAATGCTAAATGAATCAATTATAGTGCATGGAAATAAGTTTTCTAAATTTTTCCCCAAAAAGTCACAGATCGACCCCGGACCCATATGGTCAAAAGTCAAAACTCGAGGTTCAAACCAAAACCTGACTACCCATTCATTTATGAACTCAAATATATAATTTGTTTTGAAATCGGACTCAAATCGAGGTCCATATTTCCAAAATTTTAAAAAATCTAGGTTCTACCCAAAACACCCAATATCCCCATGAAAATCTTTGATTTTGAGTTTAAATCATGTTTAAAGATATTAAGGATTAAAGAAAACTAGTTAAAAACGACTTACAATTCAATTGGAGAAGAAGTTTCCTTTGAAAAATCGCCCTAGAGTGTTTATGTTTTGAGAAGATGCGAAAAGGGGTTAAAAATTCGTCTAAGTATGGATTTCACAGGTCTTTGATGTTGCAATTACGACAAGGGTTCGCAATTGCGAAGCACTCGTACTGCAGCTTTCGCAAATGCGAAAAATATGTTGCATTTGCGACCTGGCCAAAAATACCGTAGCCTTCACATTTGCAATAAAATGATCACATTTGCGATCGAGGCCAGCCCAGGCCATCTTCGCATTTGCAAGGAAACAACCGCATTTGCGACCCTGGCCCCTTCGCATTTGCGATGCAGTGATCGCAGTTGTGATCGAGGCCAACCCAAGCCATGTTCGCATTTGCAAAACTTGCATACCTGATCATACCAGCTGAAAACCTACAATTCCTCAGTACAAATTTCACCTTGTGGCATATCTAAAACTCACCCGAGCTCTCAGGGATCCAAACCAAACATGTACACTAACCTAAAAACATCCTACGGACCCGCTCGTGCATTCAAATCACCAAAATAACATCAAAAATGATGAATTTAGCATCAAAATCATGAAATCACTTAAGAACATCAAATTTCCAACTTTTCTCAAATAAAGTCTGATTCATGTCATTTCAAGTCAGTTTCTTACCAAATTTCATAAACTCGTCTTAAATCACATATAAGACCCATAACGGGCTCCGGAATCAAGATACGGGCCTGATCCCATCAAATTTCAAACACATTTCATTTCAAAAACTCATATTTTTCAAAAAATAATTTTCTTCAAAAATTCATTTCTCAGGCTAGGGACCTCGGAATTCGATTCCGGGCATACACCCAAGTCCCATATTTTCTTACGGACCTCCCAGGATCGTTGGAACATGGATCCGGGTCTGTCTACTCAAAATGTTGACCGAAATCAACTTAAATTTACTTTAAAGGCAAAACTCATTATTTTTTACAGATTTTCATATAATGGCTTCCCGGTTACGCGCTCGGATTGTGCAAGAAAATATAGGTGATGTACAAAGAGGTTTTTTAAAGCCTTGGAATGCAGAATTAGTTTATAAAAAATGTGATGACTTTTTGGGTCATCACATTCTCCATCTCTAAAATAACCGTTCATCCTCGAATGGACAGAAGAAGGAACTACCTGAGTCGGGGAAAGGATGTATATAACGTCTCCACATATCCGAATCGGACTCCCAGGTCGATACCTCCGTAGGCTTACCTCTCCACTGAACATGAACAGAAGGAAAACTCTTCGATCTTAACTGATGAACCTATCAATCTAGTATAGCTACCGGCTCCTCCTCATAAGACAAGTCCTTGTCCAACTGGACGGTGTTGAAATCTAAGATGTGGGATGGATAGTCGTGATACTTTCGAAGCATAGACACGTGAAACATTGGGTGCACGGCTGATAAACTCGGTGGCAACGCAAGTTTGTAAGCCACCTCTCCTACTCGATCAAGAATCTCAAACGGGCCAATAAACTTAGGGCTAAGCTTGCCCTTCTTCCCAAACCTCATCACGCTATTCATCGGCGACACCCGAAGCAATACCCGCTCACCAACCATGAATGCCAAATCTCGAACCTTATGGTCAGCACAGCTCTTTTTCCTAGAATGAGTTGTACGAAGCCTATCCTGAATAATCCTGACCTTTTCCAAGGCATCCTGAACTTGATCCATACCCAACAACCGAGCTTCTCCCGACTGAAACCATCCAACCGGCGACCGACACCGCCTACCATATAAATCCTCGTAAGGAGCCATCTGGACACGTGATTGGTAGCTTTTGTTGTAGACAAACTCTGCTAAAGGCAAGAACTGATCCACGAGCCTCCAAAATCAATGACACAAGCTCGGAGCATATCCTCCAAAATCTGAATAGTCCGCTCGAACTGACCATCCGTCTGAGGATGAAACGTTGTGCTCAACTCCATCTGTGTGCCCAACTCTTGCTGAACTGCTCTCTAGAAATGTGAGGTAAACTACGTACCTTGGTCCAAGATGATAGACACGGTCACACCATGAAGACGAACAATCTCCTAGATATAGATCTCAACTAACCTCTCGGAAGAATAGGAGACTACCACAAGAATGAAATGTGATGACTTGGTTAGCCTATCCATAATAACTCATACTGTGTCGAACTTCCTCTGAGTCCGTGGGAGTCCAACAACGAAATCCATAGTGGTAGGCTCCCACTTCCACTCAGGAATCTCAATCTTTTGGAACACACTACCAGGCCTCGGATGCTTGCACTTAACCTGCTTACAATTCAAATACCAAGCCACATATGCAACGATATCCTTCTTCATTCTTTTTCGCCAATATTTTTTCCGCAGATCCTGATACATCTTCATGGTGAACAGATGAATAGAGTACCGGGAACTACAGGCCTACTCTAGAATCAACTCCCGAAGTCCATCTACATTAAGCATACAAGTACGACCATGCATCCTCAAAACTGCATCATCTCCTAGTGTGACTTGCTTGGTATCTTCGTGTTGCAATGTGTCTCTAAGGACACATAAATGAGGATCATCATGCTGTCGATCTCGGATACGCTCAAATAAAAAAGAGCGAGTGACTGTGCAAGCTAATATATGACTGGGCTCAGAAACATCCAACCTCACAAGCTGGTTGGCCAAAGCCTGGACATCCAAAGTAAGCGGTCTCTCACCGACCAGAATATACGCAAGACTGCCCATACTGGCTGACTTCCTACTCAAAGCATCAGCCACCACATTGGCCTTTCCCGGATGATATAAGATAGTGACATCATAGTCTTTTAACAACTCCAACAATCTTCTCTGCCTCAAATTTAGCTCCTTTTGCTTGAACAAGTATTGCAAACTCTTATGGTCCGTGAACACCTCACATGCCACACCATATAGATAGTGCCTCCAAATCTTCAACGTGTGAACAATGGCTGCTAACTCCAAATCATGGACTAGATAGTTCTTCTCATGAATCTTCAACTAACGTGAAGCATAAGCAATGACCTTGCCATCCTGTATCAACACCGCACCAAGTCCAATATGAGATGCATCACAATAAACTATATAAGGCCCCGAACCTGTGGGCAAAACCAACACTGGTGACGTAGTCAAAGCTGTCTTGAGCTTCTGAAAGCTCTCCTCGCACTCATCTAACTATTTGAACTAGGCACCCTTGTGGGTCAACCTGGTCATCGGGGCTGCAATAGATGAAAACTCCTCCACAAAACAACAATAATAGCTTGCTAAACCCAATAAACTCCGGATCTCTATAGCTGATGTAGGTCGAGGCCAGTTCTTGACTGCCTCTATCTTTTTTGGATCTACCTGAATACCCTCTGCTGAAACCACATGACCCAAGAAAGCAACTGAACTCAACCATAGCTCGCACTTTAAAAACTTAACATGCAACTAACTATCCCTTAAGCTCTAAAGAACCACTATAAGATGCTGCTCATGCTCCTCTAAACTACGAAAATAAATCAAAATATCGTCAATAAAAACTATTACGAATAAATCTAAATAAGGCCTGAACATTCAATTCATAAAATCCATAAAAGTTGTTGGGGAATTTATCAACCCGAATGACATCACCGAGAACTCATAATGCCCGTACCGAGTGCGAAAAGTTGTCTTAGGGACATCGAATGCCCTAATCTTCAACTAATAGTAGCCACATCTCAAGTCGATCTTAGAAAACATTTAGGCACCCTGAAGCTGGTCGAACGGGTCCTCAATCCTTGGTAACAGGTACTTATTATTTATTGTGACCTTGTTCAATTGCTGGTAATCTATACACATTCTCATCGATCTGTCCTTCTTCTTGACAAACAATATCGGCGCACCCCAAGACGAGACACTAGGCCTAATGAAGCCCTTATCAAGTAAGTTTTGCAACTGCTCCTTCAACTTTTTCAACTCAGGCAAGGCCATACAATATGGTGAAATAAAAATGGGCTTAGTGCCTGGTGCCAAATCAATGTAGAAGTTGATATACTTGTCAAGTGGCATACCCGACAAGTCTGAATGGAATACCTCAGGAAACTCACAAAAAACAAGCATGAAATTTAGCACTAGAATCACAAACATAGGCCAAATAGGCCAAACACCCCTTCTTGACCATACGACGAGCCTTCATATACAAAATAACACTAAGGGTAGAATGACCAGGAGTCCCTCTCCACTCTAAACAAGGTAGACCCGGTAAGGCGAAGATCACCGTCTTTGCATGACAATCCAAGATGGCGTGGTAAGGGGACAACCAATCCATCCTCAGTATGACATCAAAATCGACCATGTCCAATAGTAATAAGTCTACTCGGTTCTCAAGACTCCCAATCACAACCACGCAAGAACGATGAACAAGATCTACCATAATAAAATCACCCACTGGGGTGGACATATAAACATGAGTACTTAGAGTATCACGGGGCATGACTAGATACGATGCAAAATAAGATGACACATAAGATTATCTAGACCCTGAATCAAATAGCACTGAAGCATCCCTACTACAAACCAGAACGGTACTGTGATGACTGTATCGGAAGCCTCAGTCTCCAGCGTGGCTGGAAGAGCATAACATCGGGGTTGGGCCCCACCACTATGAACTACATTTATGGGATGACCTACTACTGGCTAGCCTTCACATCTAACAGACGGACCTTCACCTTTAATACCTCTACCTCCACCTCTAGCTGGCTGTGGAACACTCGTTGCCTGAACCATGGTACGGGAACCCTGATATTGAGAACTGCTCGATGCTCGAGGGCAATATCTAGCAATGTGACCCATTTAACCATAAGTATAACAAGCCCTCGGCTGTTGAGACTGCTAACCTCGACGACCTGAATGAGTCCCTCAATGAACCTCGTCACTCTCTCGGTGGGAAGAAATTTCTCTAAAACCAGCTGAGAAATCTGATCCCAAGTCAAAGCTGGTGATCCAACTGGTCTAACCAAACAATAATCGCACTACTAAGTCTTCGAAGACGTAGCTGATCTATCACCGGTCTGTGTTGTTGCTCGCTGAAGAAGCGGTACGTGATCTCGCCATTCCCAAAGGAACAAGAGTGGAAGTTTAACTAGCATTGAGAAATCAAGTGGCATGACAGAAAATAATAGATATGAAGTTCTTCCTAACTATATAGCCTCTCAAGGATGAAACAGACGTCTCAGTACCGATTCCTCAGACTCTACTAAGTTTGTCTGTGAATTGTGAGACCTATGTAAGCTAGAACTCTGATACCAACTTATCATGACCCAGATTTCCCACCCTCATGAGTCGTGATGGCGCCTACTAGTGAAAGCTAGGCAAGTCAATCAACTAAATTATTTACCTTGTTTCCATTTTTAATTCGTTAACAATTAAGAACCAGCATTTAATAAACAATAAAATTTAATAAGCGAAAGACTGCATTGCAAAGTTTTAATAATATTATTAATACCAATCCATAAAAATCTACCCAAGACTGGTGTCATAACTTCACAGACTGTCTAAGAGTACTACAAATAAATGTCTGAAAGAAATAATAAAATATTATCTGGAAATACAAGAAAGAAATAGGAATAATAGATAGAAGGAGATTCTCGGGGCCTACGAACACTTGTAGGACTACCTCGAGGTGCCTGATGAACACGAAATAACAATTTCATTACGGTCCGAAATCTACGACATTGTGATCTGCACAAAAGAGTGCAGAGTGTAGTATCAATACAACCGACACCATATGCTGGTAAGTTCCTAGACTAACCTCGACGAAGTAGTGACGAGGCTAGAACCAGACTACCAAAATAAACCTGTGCAGTTAAATCATATATAGCGGAACAATACAACCAGAAATGTACAACTAAGGATGGGAGGGGGAAAACATGCTGCGGAGACTTCGAATAAAAATAGAAGAACAACGAATAAATATAAGGATTACCACAGTTCAATTGAAGATCATAAATGGGATCATGATGCGTGGTACAACAAGTATCAATAGAAAACCAACAATTAAATGTAGAGAAGCCATAACTCAGTTATCAATAAAAATCAAGAAATTCAACGACAAGTGCACGATATCACACTTCGTGCTTTAACACTCTCTCACCAAAACAATGCACGGCATCACCCTTCGTGCTTTAACACTCTCTCACCAAAACAATGCACGACATCACCCTTCATGCTTTAACACTCTCTCACCAAAATAATACACGGCATCACCCTTCGTGTTTTACACTCTTCCTCACCCAAGCAACAACCACAAGCAATTTGGGCAAGGGAATCGATAATATCACAATAAAATCAAGTATCAACAGGAAATCAATAAGTATGCATAAAGAATACCATAACTCAATCACCAGTAAAATTAGGAAAATTAAGGACAAGTGCACGGCATCACCGTTCGTGCTCTTACTCTCTTCCTCACCATGAAAATCAATATAATTGGCATGGCATCACCCTTAATTCTTTTACCTCACGTAATCAATCATATAAAGGCACGAAATGGTACATTGTGCGGCATGGCATCACCCTTCGTACTTTTACACTCTTTCTCAAAAAATCATACACGATATCACCCTTCGTGCTTTACAATCTTCCTCACCCAAGAAATAATCACAAATAATAAGGGCAAGGAATTAAATAGAATCATCATAAAATCCCGACAAGGGAAACAACATTAAAAGCAACAACATCCCGGCAAGGGAACAATGTCATGATCCTCTTCTCTTTTGCACATTTACTTCACAACTCGATTCACAATTTGAGTCAATGATCTATAATTTTCAATTGACAATTAAACTTCCACAAATCACTTTCCCACTTGAGTGTAACGACCCGACCGGTCATTTTGAGCTTTTGCACTTTGATAGCCAGATCTTGGGCATGACTTGCCTCGTGTGATGTATTATGGCTTATGTAAATTGTTGTTTTTGGTTTTAAGGGTAATCGGAAGGAATTTCGAAGAAAATAGTTCATAGTTGAACTGGAAATTTGAAAGGTTTGACCAAGAGTTGACTTGTTTGTATGTGATCTCGGAGCAGGATTTTTATGATTTGGTTAGCTCCGTCAGGTGATTTGGGACTTAGGAGACTGATCAAAATACATTTTGGAAGTCCGTGGAAGGT
Organism: Nicotiana glauca; assembly: GCA_026770625.1. Classification (NCBI taxonomy): domain Eukaryota; kingdom Viridiplantae; phylum Streptophyta; class Magnoliopsida; order Solanales; family Solanaceae; genus Nicotiana; species Nicotiana glauca. The sequence continues at coordinate 26,036 of MU686792.1, forward strand.
TTAGGCTTGAATTGGTGAAATTGAGATTTCGGTGTTTTTCGGTTGATAGGTGAGATTTTGATATATAGGGCGGAATGGAATTTCAAGAGTATATCTAGCTTCATTATGTCATTTGGGATGTGTGTGCAAAATTTCAGGTCATTCGGATGTCGTTTGGTTGGGTTTTTTTTATCAAAAGTGTGTTTCGGAAGCTTTTAGAAAACTTGGGCTTGAATTCAATGTGAATTGGTGTTTCAATGTTGTTTTGAGCATTTAGAACGACAGAACAAGTTTGAATGATGTAATGGAATAGGTTGTCATGTTTGTTTGAGGTCTCGAGGGCCTTGGGTGAGTTTTGGGTGGTCAATCGGACCATTTCAGGTTGGGGAAAATTGTAGAAAATTGCAGGTTTTAGCTCTAGCTCTATTGCAGATGTTTCCTCTTCGTGATGGCGTGAGGAGGATCATGATTGCGTAGAGTTATTTCAGGGGCACCCAGGTTTTCTCTTCGCATTTGCATAGATCGGGTCGCGATCGCATAGTTTTGCGTTGCTGTCAATCGCGGTCGTATGGTATCATTCGCGGTCACGTAGTTGGGAGATTCTGAGAATTGCATTCATTTGAGGGTGTACACGATTACGTAGTGTAAATTGTGGGATGTGCTTCGCGATCGTGAGGGATATTCCGCGATCGTGATTAAGTAAAATTGCGCGCTGGGCAGAATGTTTTAAAAGCCCATTTCCGCGAATTTGAGGCTAAGTTCCTCCATTGTTGGTCGATTTTGAAGCTTTTTGAAGGGGATTTGAAGAGGGATTCAACAGATAACACTCCCAGTGAGCGCCATCAATGAGATATAAGGTTTGGGCTACACGCCACAGCGGATGCTATTTGGTACCTCTTGAGCAAGAGTGTTGAGTATGAGTCCTGATTGTTAGGATGGGAGTCACGAGTGATATATATATATATATATATATATATATATATATAT
>MU686801.1:19612-81012 GCA_026770625.1 Nicotiana glauca
TACCCCTTAGGATTTAAGTCATTTGTGCTACTTGTGTCATGTGAAGGCTGTGTACGCGAGGTGACGAGTGCGTACGCAAGCTTATTTGTGAACATCTGACCGTTTAGGGTTCTTAGGTTATTATGCTCCTTAAAAAATGAAGTTGTCGTATCATGTTAAATCCTCAATTTACTAAATTCACCCTTACATGTCTTAATTTGAGTTGATTGATTCATGTTCTACCTTTGTTACCAATAAACTCTTATATGCCTTAATTAAAGTTGTCGCCTCTATTATTGTCATACTATCTTTTCCGAAATTTGCTTAACCTTAATCACTGTTATTATTATCTCTTCTGTAATTGCTTAACCTTGATTGAAGTTATTATTATCTCTTTCGTAATTGATTAACCTTGATTGAAGTTATTATTATCTCTGCTGTAATTGCTTAGCTTAACTTGAAGTTTTGTTATCCCTTTCATTGTTGGAGTATACTTATTTGGAATCACTGGTCCATGCTATCTCTTTTGTCGTCGAATTGTACTTTTGTGGAATCATTGTTATACGATATCTCTCTCGTATTGAGCTATTCTTGTTGAGACCATCATTCCCTGTTGTGTCTTTCTTTGTGAGCTCATTCTTCCGTTTCTTTGTGTTATGAGGTTCTTGTGTTGATTTACTTGTCGTACTCTTATGTTATTGTTGTTGATGATGTTGTAATCAGTGTTGTTGACCGAGGGCTATGCGTGGTTGTGGTATTGAAATTGTTTTGAGGAAAAGTTGTGGTATATGGGTATATGTGGTGAAAGACCTTGTATTATGCTGTTATGTTTTGGCACACGTGATATTGTTGAGAGGATTGTCGGGGTATTCGTATGTGTTGTCCGTGCTATTGTTGTTATTGATATTTGCACATGCGGTGTGATAAGGCAGGATATATATGTGGGTTTGCGCATGCAGCGAGACAATGTGGGAATATTATTATGCGCGTGATGCGATACAAGACAGCCATTTACTTTATTATTGCGCACGTGGTGAGACAAGGTGGGATATATCTGTCACGACCCAAGTGCTCCCTCCGTGAACTGTCGTGATGGCACCTAGTCCCTACGACTAGGTAAGCCTAACAATTTGCAAAAAAAAGGAAAACAAAATACGAGTAATATAATAGAGAAGTTTAGAAATGCCGCTCGACATATAGAATTTCACCCTCTCAAACTGAACACAAGGTACTCCCAAAACCCGAAATCTCATGAAATCACAAGCCATGGAAAAACTACATAGTGTTCTAACTCCAGAATGTCTAATCAAAAGTAAATACAAAAAGTCTATAGCTAGAAAGAATAGAGAGGGACTCCTGGATCTGCGAACGCGCCAGATATACCTCGAAGTCTCTGATATCGACTGCTCACTGATAGAACGACTTAGCAATAAATATTTGTGTCTGCACATGAAAAACATGTGTAGGAAAGGGCATGAGTACACCACAGCGGTACCCAGTAAATGCCAAGCCTAACCTCGGTTGAGTAGTGACGAGGAAGGTCAGGGCTCTGCTGGTCATATATATAACAAGGTAAGCAGTATGAAATGAAGCAGTATGATTAAAGTACTAACAATCGATAAAGAATAAAAACACAGAAAGGATATAACTCAGTACACAGAGATAGCAACATGGGGATCTACCAGGATATCGTCTCGTAGTCCCAAATGTAAATGTGCAGAGGGATCTACCGGAATACTGATCCGTAGTCCCAAAGTAAATATCTAGTACAGGGGAATATACCGGGTGTCGCCTCGTAGTCCCAAATATAAATGTACGGAGGGGTCTATTGGAATACTGATCCGTAGTCCCAAAGTAAATATGCAGGGGAATCTACTAGAATACCGACCTGTAGTCCCAAAGTAAACACACAGTAGTCTCAAGAAAGAATCTACAGTTCTATTCAAGTTCATACCAAGAAAAGCGTAGATTTCTATTTAAACATGTTGCATAGGATTCAAGTAAACAGTTTAAGCAGATAGTACAGTTTAAGTCACTTAAGCATGATTTCCTAGCTAAACAGTAGGCTTTAAATACAAGTAATGTTCAACAAAAAGAGAAACACAAATATTTACTTAATGAAAACGAGATTTTTCCAACAATTAGCACGTGTATGCACTCTTCACCTCACGTATACGGCATTCATGTAACAACAATACCAAATCCTAAGGGTAGTTCCCCCCCACAAGGTTAGGCAAGCCACTTACCTCGAACCCGCTCAAAATCAACCCGAAACGGCGCTCTTTCCACGAGTATCCAACTCCGAGTGGCCCAAATCTAATCAAATTAGCTAAAGGAATCGAAGCTAAGACAAGAAAATAGAAAAACACCCAAAAATCCTCTCCGAGCCCACGTCTCGGAATCGGGTAAAAATTATGGATTATGAACACCCATTCACTCACGAGTCTAACCATACCAAAATCATTCCAATTCGATACCAAAATCTTGATCAAAACCACAAAATTAGGCCTAAGAACTTTTCTCAATTTTCCCCAATTTCTCACCCCAAATCCGAAAGCAGATGATGAATTCATCTTTAGATTAATGAGTTATAAACAAAAAGGAGTTAGGAATCATTAACCACAAACTTCCTCCAAAAATCTCTCCAAATTTCGCCTCCTACCGAGCTCCCAATTCAATTTTGTGATATGAACTCAAAACCCTCGATTTTGAAATTTATGTTCTGCCCATACGCGTTCTTCTTCGCGAACGCGATGCACAAAAATCCACTTGCCAGTTTTCCTTCTTCACGAATGCGAGGGCCCACTCGCGAACGCGTATCTTACACTACGGACCCTACCCAAATACGAGGACCATGTCGCGAACGTGAAGGCTAAAGGGTCCATACCTTCGCGAACACGGGAGCATCATCGCGAACGCAAAGCAAAACTCAATTGCCTCACCCAGATGCCCTACGCGAACATGAGACACCTCTCGCGAACGCGATGAAGGTTTTCTCTGCAACACAACAACAGAAAATCTACCACTTCTCTAAGTCCAGAAATGACCCATTGAGCATCCAAAACACACCAGAGGCCCCTGGGACCTCAACCAAACCTGCCAACTAATCCTAAAACATCACAGGAACTTAGTCCAACCCTCAAATCACATCAAACAATGCTAAGACCACGAAACACCTTCCAATCCAAATCTAAAGAAATTGAAATTTCAAGAATCCTACAACCGATGCCGAAACCAACCAAACCAAGTCTGATTAACCCCAAATTTTGAACATGTGACATTCAACACTATGGAGCTATTGCAACTTTTGGAATTGGATTCCGACCCCGATATCAAAATCTCACTATCGATTCGGAAACTTCAAAAATTCAACTTTCGGCATTTCAAGCCTAAATAAGCTATGAACCTCCAAAAAAAATCCGAACATGCCCCTAAGCCCGAAATCACCCAACGGAGCTAACGAAATTGATGGAATTCCATTCCGAGGCCGTCTTTATACTGCTCCGACTACGGTCCAAATTTAAAGCTTAAGCTCTCATTTAGGGACTAAGTGTCCTAAAACACTCCAAAACTTAAAACGAATCCTCCCGGCAACTCACAATAGCAGAAACTAACACGGGGAAAACAATTAATAGGGGATCGTGGCGTTAATTCTTAAAATGACTGACTGGGTCGTTACATCCTCCCCCTATTAAAATATTTTTTCATCCTCGAACGAGCATAAAGACATACCTGAAGTGGTGAAAATGTGAGGGTAATGGTTGCGCATATCCTGCTCGGTCTCCCAGTTCGCCACCTCGACCGGCTGACCCTGCCACTAAACCTTCACTGATGCAATGGTCTTTGACCTCAACTTTCGAACCTGCATGTTCAATATCGCTACTGGCTCCTCAACATAAGATATGTCCTTGTCCAACTGGACTGAATTGAAATCCAACACGTGCGACAGATCCCCGTGATACTTCCGGAGCATCGAAACATGAAATACAGAATGAACTCCTGCCAAGCTGGGAGGTAAGGCAAGCTCATAACCAACCTCCCCAACACATCTCAATGCCTCAAAAGGGCCAATAAACCTCAGACTCAATTTCCCCTTCTTCCCAAATCTCATAACGCTCTATATCGGCGAAACCCGAAGCAAGACCCGCTCTCCAACCATATAGGAAATATCACGAACCTTCCAGTCCGCATAACTCTTCTGTCTGGACTGGGCCGTATGGAGTCTATCCTAAATCACCTTAACCTTCTCTAAGGCATCCTGAACCAAGTCTATGCCCAATAATCTAGCCTAGTCCGGCTCAAACTAACCCACCGGGGATCTACACCCCCTACCATACAAAGCCTCATACGGTGCCATCTGAATGCTGGACTGATAACTGTTATTGTAGGCAAACTCCGCAAATGGCAAGAACTGATCCCAAGAACCTCCAAACTCCATCACATATGCACATAGCATATCCTTAAAAATCTAAATAGTGTGTTCGGACTGTTCGTCCATCTAGGGGTAAAATGTTGTGCTTAACTCTACCCGAGTACCCAACTCATGTTGTACAGCCCTCCAGAACCGTGATGTGAACTGAGTACCTCTATCTGAAATGATGGAAACTAGAACACCATATAGACGAACAATCTCCCGGATATAAATCTCCCCCAACCGCTCTAAAGAATAGGTAGTACATACCAGAATGAAGTGCGCGGACTTGGTCAGCCGATCCACAATCACCCAAATGGCATCGAACTTCCTCAAAGTCTATGGGAGTCCAACTACGAAGTCCATGGTGATTTGCTACCACTTCCACTCTGAATTCTTTATCTGCTTAAGCAACCCACCCGGCCTCTAGTACTCATACTTTACCTATTGACAATTGAGGCACCAAGCTACAAACCCAACTATATCTTTCTTCATCCGCCTCCTCCAATAGTGTTGTCTCAAGTGTCGGTACATCTTGGCGAAACCCGGGTGGATGGAATACCGCGAACTGTGGGCCTCTTCTAGAATCAACTCCCGAAGCCCATCAATATTGGGTACACATACCCGACCCTGCATCCTCAATACCTCATCATCACCAATAGTCACATCTCTGGCATCACCTTGCAGAACTTTGTCCTTGAGGATGAGCAAATGAGGGTAATCATATTGAGGCTCTCTGATACGATTAAACAAGAAGACCAAGAAATCACACAAGCTAGAACCCGACTAGGCTCCGAAAGATCCAATCTCACAAACTGGCTGCCTAAGGCTTGAACATCCATCGCCATGGGCCTCTCCGCTGCTCGTAAATAAGCCAAACTCCCTAAACTCTCCGCCCGGTGACTTAAAGCATCGACCACCACATTGGCCTTGCCCGGGTGATACAAGATAGTGATATCATAGTCCTTTAGTAGCTCTAACCACCTCCTCTGACGCAAATTAAGGTCCTTCTTCTTGAACATATACTACAAACTCTGGTGGTCAGTATAGATCTCAATAGGAACACTGTACAAATAATGATGTCAGATCTTCAAGGCGTGAACAATAGCAGCTAACTTGAGATCATGGACAGGATAATTCTTCTCATGTACCTTAAACTTTCTGGACACGTAGGCAATCACCCTACCATCATGCATCAACACTGCTCCAAGCCCAATCCTCGGGGCATCACAATACACAGTATAAGACCCCGAACCTATAGGCAATATCAATACTGGGTATGTAGTCAAAGCTATCTTGAGCTTTTGAAAGCTCTCCTCACAATCTTCCGTCCACTAGAATGGAGCACCCTTCTGGGTCAGCCTAGTCATAGGTGCTGCAATAGACGAAATCCCTCAACAAAATGACGATAATAACCCGCCAGGCCAAGAAAATTATGGATCTCTATAGCTGAGGATGGTCTGGGCCAACTTTACACTACTTCCACTTTCTTTGGATACACCTTGATCCCTTCACTCGATATCACGTGACCCAAGAATGCCACGGAACTCAACCAAAACTCATATTTCGAGCATATAATTTCTTTTCTCTGAAGGTCTGAAGCACTATCATCAGGTGTTGCTCATGTTCTTCCCAACTCTCAGAGTATACCAGAATATCATCAATAAAGACAATGACGAATGAGTCAAGATATGGTTAGAACACACTGTGCATCAAATTAATGAAGGTTGCTGGGGCATTGGTCAAGCCGAATAACATAACAAGGAACTCGTAATGACCATATCGAGTCTTGAAAGCAGTCTTCGGGATATCTGGCTCCCGAATCTTCAACTGATGTCAAACTGAATGTAAGTCAATCTTAGAAAACACTCGCGCACCCTGTAGCTAGTCAAACAGATCATTAATACGAGGCAAGGGATACCAGTTCTTTATTGTAACTTTGTTCAACTGGCGGTAATTAATACACTTAAGCATATAACCGTCTTTTTTCTTTACAAACAAGATAGAGCACCCCAAGGTGATATACTGGGCCGAATAAAACCCTTATCAAGCAATTCTTGTAACTTATCCTTCAACTCCTTCAACTTAGTAGGGCCATACGATAAGGAGGAATGAAAATGGGCTGAGTGCCCGGTAACAAATCAATGCCGAAATCAATATCTCTGTCGGGCGGCATGCTCGAAAGGTCAACTAGAAACATATCAGAAAAATCTCGTACTACTGGGACTGAATCAACTATAGGGGTATCAATACTGACATCTCTCACATAAGCTAGATACACGTCACACCCCTTTCAACCATTCGGTGAGCTTTAAGAAAGGAAATAACTCTACTGAGAGTGTGATCTAAAGTACCCCTCCACTCTACTCGCGATATACCTGGCATAGCTAGTGTCACGGTTTTGGTGTGACAATAAAGAATAGCAAAATGGGGTGACAACCAGTCCATGCCTAAGATAACATCAAAATCTACCATGCTGAGAAATACTAAATTGGCTCTGGTCTCAAACCACTAAGAGAAATCAAACATGACCGATAAATGCGGTCCACAACAAGAAAATCTCCCACATGAGTAGAAACATAAACAGAGGAACTCAAAGAATCCCGAGATATGCCCAAATGCGGAGCAAAATAAGAGGACACATAAGAATAAGTTGACACTGATCGAATAAAACCGATACATCTCTATGAAAAACCAGGACAATACCTGTGATGGCAAAATGGGAGGTGACAACATCAGTACGGGCAGGAATGGCGCAGTATCTGGCCTGGCCTCCCCCTCTAGGGCGACCTCTACCTCCCCGACCTCTACCTCAAGCTGGCTGAGCAGGTGGGGTAGCAACTGTTGTTGTAATCATAGCCTGGGAACTCTACGGAGCACGTTGTGGCTGAGAAGTCTGTGGAGGTGCACCCCTCCTCAGTCTGGGGCAATCCCTCACCATATGGCGTGTGTCGCCACACTCAAAATAAGCTCTGGGAGGCGTGGCGGCTATGGATGGCTCGGGCTAGGTCGATTGGACTACCCACTAAAAGCACCCCGTGTAAGAGGCACACTAGATACTAGAGGTGCATAATAAGGTTCCTGAGGTCTAGGAGAAGCTAGAATACCACTGGCTGCTGGAAGAGCTGAATGAACGGGTCAACTCATATAACTCCTACCATGGCAAACTGCAACTGGGGAACGAGCACCAAAATAATGGCCGACTCTCGAGACTTCTTGGCCTCCCTCTTCTCTCTATCCCGAGCATGCATACCCTCTACTCTCCTAGCAATGCTCACCACCTGATGATAAGAAATATCCATCTCCAACTCCCGAGCCATGCTAGACCTGATGTTGGGAATGATCCCCTTAATAAATCGGCAAACTCTCTCACAAACTGCAGAAACTAAGGCTGTCTAGCCAAGTTAGTGAAACAGACAGCATATTTTTTATAACAGTTATAGTACCTTGGCATAAATACTCAAACTCCGCACGCCATGCGTCCCTGAGGCTCTGAGGAACACACTCCCTCAAAAACATATTTGAAAACTGGGTCCATGTAAGGGATGCTGCCTCAACTAGACTTTCCAACTCAAAAGTATGCCACCACTGATAGGCTGCTCCTCGAAGCTGGAAGGCAGTGAAAGAAACCTCACTCCTCCAGAAATCCCAGAGCATCATCTAATGCAAGACCACTGAATACATGAGGCTTGTACTTCTTGAACCTCTCAAGCCTCCGCTGCTCATCCTCTAAAGCTGCTGCACTGTCCTCGGGCTGAACTGAGGCTACAGGCGGTACCGGTATAACCTCTTAAATTTGATCAACCTGGACCCGATGCTCTAGAGTGCGGGCGGCGGGAGTCTATGCTTCTCCCTCGGCCTGAGATGTGGCTGCAGCAAGGGGAATCAACCCTGCCAGAGCTAAAGTGGTGTACATTCTCATGAACTGTGCAAGGGTATCCTAAAAAGCTAGAATAGTAGTAGCAGTAGGTGTATCAGGTGCCTGGGCTCCGGCTGGAGCTGCTGGTGGCTCCTCGGTGGTAGCTCGTGCATGTGCTCTGGCTTCACCACGTACGCATCCTCGACCTCTACCCTTGCCCCGACCTTTGACAGCTCTAGTAGGAGGCGTGAGTGCCTGGTCATCTCCGGTAGCATGTGGCCTCACTATCTGTGAGAGAATGGAAGACGGAGGTTTAGAATTTTGATACAAAAAATCTCACATGACAAGGAAATCAAATGAAGTGGGATATTACTAACAGCTACAAAGCCTCTCGTAGATAAGTACAAACGTCTCTGTACCGATCCGCGAGACTCAATTAAACCAGCTTGTGATTTATGACTCTTACAAACCTAGAGCTCTGATACCAACTTGTCACGACCCAAGTTCTCCCTCCGTGAACTGTCGTGATGGCACCTAGTCCCTACGTCTAGGTAAGCCTAATAATTTGCGGGAAAAAAGGAAAACAAAATACAAAACTAGCAAAGTACGAGTAATATAATAGAGAAATTTAGAAATACCGCTCGGCATATACAATTTCATACTCTCAAACTGAACACAAGTTACTCCCAAAACCCGGAATCTCATGAAATCACAAGCTATGGAAAAACAACATAGTGTTCTAACTCCAGAATGTCTAATCAAAAGTAAATACATGAAGTTTATAGCTAGAGGGAAGAATAGAGAGGGACTCCTAGATCTGCGGACGTGGCAGATATACCTCGAAATCTCTGATATCGACTACCTCACTGATAGAACGACTGAGCAGCAAATATCTGGGTCTGCACACGAAAAACATGTGTAGGAAAGGGCATGAGTACACCACAGCAGTACCAAGTAAGTGCCATGCCTAACCTCGGTTGGATAGTGACGAGGAAGGTCAGGGCTCTACTGGTCATATATATATATAACAAGGTAAGCAATATGAAATGAAACAATATGATTAAATTACTAACAGTCGATAAAGAATAAAAGCACAAAAAGAATATAACTCAGTACGCAGAGATAACAATAAGGGGATCTACCAGGACATTGTCACGTAGTCCCAAACGTAAATGAGTAGGGGGATCTATCGGAATACTGATCTGTAGTCCCAAAGTAAATATCCAGTACAGGAGAATCTACCGGGTATCATCCTATATTGCCAAATATAAATGTGTAGGGGGTCTACCGGAATACCGATCCGTAGTCCCAAAGTAAATATCCAGTTCAGGGGAATCTGTCAGGTGTCGTCCCGCAGTCCCAAATATAAATGTGTATAGGGATCTACCGGAATACCGATCCATAGTCCCAAAGTAAATATGTAGGGGGGTGTACCAAAATACCAATCCGTAGTCCTAAAGTAAACGTATAGCAGTCTCAAGAAAGAATCTACAGTTCTATTCAAGTTCATACCAAGAAAAGCATAGATTTCTATTCTAAACATGTTGCACAGGATTCAAGTAGACAGTTTAAGGAGATAGTACAGTTAAGTCACTTAAGCATGCTTTCCTAAGCTAAATAGTAGGCTTTAAATACAAGTAGTGTTCAATAAAAAGAGAAACACAAATATTTACTTAATGAAAATGAGGGTTTTCCAACAATTAGTACGTGTACGCACTCGTCACCTTACGTACACGACATTCATATAACAACAATACCAAATCCTAAGGGGAGTTCCCCCACACAAGGTTAGGCAATCCTTTTACCTCGAACCAGCTCAAAAAAATCAACCTGAAATCGCTCTCTTGATACGAGTATCCAACTCTGAGTGGCCCATATCTTATCAAATAAATTTCATAATGTAAATATAACTACAAACAATGCATTTAGCTAAAGGAATCAAAGCTAATATAAGAAAATAGAAAAACGCCCAAAAATCCTCTCCGGGCCCACATTTCAAAATAGGATTCAAATTACGGATTATGAACACCCATTCACTCACGAGTCTAACCATACCAAAATCACTCCAATCCGATACCAAAATCTTGATCAAAATCCCAAAATTAGGCCTAAGAACTTTTCTCAAATTTTCCCCAATTTCTCACTGCAAATCCGAAATTAGATGATGAATTCATTTTTAGATTAGTGGGTTATAAGCAAAAAGGAGTTACGAATCATTAGCCACAAACTTCCTCCGAAAATCGCTCCAAATTTCACCTCTTACTGAGCTCCCAATTCAATTTTGTGATATGAACTCAAAACCCCCGATTTTGAAATTTATGTTCTCCCCATGCGCGTTCTTCTTCGCGGGCGCAATGCACAAAAATCCACTGGCCAGTTTTCCTCCTTCGCGAACACGGGGGCCCACTCGTGAATGCATGGCTTACACTGGCGGATCCTACACGAACGCGAGGACCATGTCGCGAACGCGAAGGCTAAAGGGTCCACACCTTCGCGAACGCAAAGCACAACTTAGCTGCCTCACCCAGATGCTCTAGGCGAACGCGAGACACCTCTCGCGAAGGCGATGAAGGTTTTCTCTGCAACACAACAACAGAAAATCTACCACTTTTCTAAGTCCAAAAATGACCCGTTGAGCATCCGAAACACACCTGAGGCCCCTGGGACCTTAACCAAACATTCCAACCAATCCTAAAACATCACACAAAGTTAGTCCAACCCTCAAATCACATCAAACAACGCTAAGAACACGGATCAACCTCCAATCCGAACCTAAAGAACTTGAAATTTCAAGAATCCTACAACCGATGCCAAAACCAACCAAACCAAGTCCGATTGACCCCAAATTTTGCACACAACTCACCTTGAACACTATGGAGCTATTAGAACTTTCAGAATTGGATTCCGACGCCGATATAGAAATCTCACTATCGATCTAAAAACTTCAAAAATTCAACTTTCGGCATTTCAAGCTTAAATAAGCTACGGACCTCCAAATACAATCCAAACATGCCACCTAATCCCGGAATCACCTAACGTAGCTAACAGAATTGATGAAATTCCATTCTAAGGCCATTTTCACACTACTCCGACTATGGCCAAACTTCTAAAGCTTAAGCTCTCATTTAGGGACTAAGTCTCTACTTTTACTTGTTGACTTGAATTGTGATAGAATACTTGCACAAGCATATACATAACTAATCACCCATAATGGTTTAATAAGATGAGTCTTGATGTTATTGACCATTTACATGTACTCTCGTCTACTTGCCATATGTCGGAGAGTTATTTTATTATCACGTGAGTTGTCCGTGCAGTCATGAGTCATTGTTATTATTGGAACTGAGTGGTCCGTGCAGATATTAGATATTGTCACGCTCTTGGCACATGAGTCGTCCATGCGGTTATGAATTGTATATAGTCACAATATGCTAAGTGTTTAGGGTTCATCAATTAGGACACGTGATTTGTGATTATGAGGTTTGGTACCTCGTGAAAATTTTTGAATAAATCTGGTGTGAAAGCAGTTGTTCTTATTGAGTTGTTACTTGATTTCCTTTATTTGGTTTCACCGCACTTAAATTGTGTTCAGCTTACTTTACATCGTTTATTACCTGTTTTTTCATGTTGCTAATTGTTGCTCTTAGTTTCCTATTACAAACATTGTTTTGGTATTGTTATCATGCTTATCTCTATATTGATATTGTCCCCTGCTAGTTCACATTTATACTTTTTCTAGTTGTTTAATCTAGTAGGTATCTTGACTGTCCCTCGTCACTACTCCATCGAGATTAGTATTGATACTTACTGGGTACCGCTGTGGTGTACTCATGCTACATTTTCTGCATATTTTTGTATAGATCCAAGTATTTCGAAATTGGTTGATCACTAGCTAGTTGTTAGGGTTTTGCTGTGGAGACTTAAGTTAAACCTGTCGTCGCGTTCGTAGGCCTCAGAGTCACCTTCTGATATTGTACTTATGCTGTTTATTTCTATTCCGGAACAGTTATACATAGGGATTTTCTAGAAAACTCAGTAGAGCTTATGACTTGTACTACCGATCTTGGGATATTATATCATGTTGGAAATATTGGCTTTATTTAGAAATATCTGGTTTCTGCTTAATAGTTCTATTGGTTAATTTCTATCATTTAATTCAGTAAGCGTTAGAATTACCTAGTCATAGAGGCTAGGTGCCATCACAACATCCTACGGAGGGAAATTAGGGTCGTGACAAGTACTAGTACTACCGGTAAGCCTATGAGAAATTCAAGGCTACTTGTCAACCTTCAACCCTAATTCTCTACCTCCACACCTTCTTATCGTGGGTCATATCCTCGGTAAATTGAAGCAATGATTGTTGACGGCCAATTTTTGACCCTTTTTTTAAAATTAATTTAGTTATACTTAATAATTTACAATAATTATTTCAAAGTATTTTCTAGTAATAAATATCTATTTTTACAAATTAACCAAGTATTAGTTTTTAAAATTAGTTGTGTAGTATTAACATCATATAATTACAAGTATATTCACCATTTCAAGACTACTAAAATAATTCTTATATATACATTACATAGGTTCTATAATTAATTTGATAAATAACTCTTAAATTTCTAGTTAATTAGGCTATTGTGTTGGTATTTCGAATTAGTGTTGCAATTTAGGTAAAATAAAGTATTTCATAAATAGTTAATTAAAATAATAAGTAATATATATGGTAATTATAATTTCTACCTCATTCACTGAAATTTTTTAAGTTTATTTAAATTAATTTCAAAAAGGAGTTAAAAACAAAAGCTACAATTGCAATTCTCAAATCAAAGACTAAATGGCCATTTTTTAAATTATTCTTGGCCCAATAGTTCAAGCCCAAACTAAAATACACCCAAGCCAAACACCTATCTCTCTCCACTATGGCGACCCCAGACACTCACTTTGCACCAATCGGCTTGTGACACGTCACCTTCCCTCACCACTCACTCAAGAAACACAAACGGATTTGAGTCGTCTATTCCTTAGATCAACGACTCACATTTGGTCTCCGTTTCTTTTTAATTAAACCCAAAGATCTAATCTCAACTATCCAAATTCTTTTGATCCAACGCCCCCCGATTTTTCCCACTTAAATTATTTCTACAAAATCTAATTACCAAATAATCAGAACCGTTGATTAACAAATCCAACGACTCTCGTTCCATCTCTCATCTTTAATCCTAAAGACCAACGCTATGCTCCCCTCCCCAGAAACCCTAATCATTTTCCCTCCACTCATTTATCTTTCCTCTCTCTTTTCCCTCCTCTCAATCAATCATCGCTCTTAGAACGTTACAAAAATTCATGCAAGGTTACTCGAAAATATTGTAAATCATCTCTCATGTCCCTGGTACACCATGAATCTTGCTTATAATTCCCTTTCCAATCACAAATCCAAGACCTCTAAATTCGAAACACTAAGCTCAAAAGAGAAATTATTTGATTTGCTCTTATAACTAAAAATCGGAGCCTGAAACTACCCTTTGCCTTCTGAAATCCATGAAGCTTGCTGCAAATTTCACTTTTCAATAACAAATTCGAACATCCAAATCCTTAAACCCTAGACTCATGAAGGCAACATCAAATCTCTGGTTTTCCTTCATGTTCCGTCAAATTGGAGCATGCATTGAGTCGTACAAGAGTTTATTATGAGGATTCGATGTCTAGAGGTCAAACTTAGTGACCTCTAGACATTAGGGTTTTAATCACTGGTCCAAATCCTTCAACTGCCGACTAGGTAAAATCAACACTATCTTCCCCCTCTGTTTCTGTCACGACTGGGATCCCACCATTGGGAGTCGTGATGGCGCCTACGCGTGAAAGCTAGGAAATCCAAGTGTTATAGATTTTATTACCCCTTTTCCTTAACTTTTAACATTTACAAGTCAATATATGATTAACAACGGAATAATACTAATAATAAGAAATGCAGAAGATGAAATCTAACAATTTAACTTAATACAAATACGATACCACAAAAATAATACACCTAGAACTGGTATCACAATCTCAGGACTATCTAAGAATACTACAAATAGGGTTCGAACAAAGAAAAATACATGTATGTCTCTGAAATAAGTAAGAACAAAAGGAATTAGGATAGAAAGGGACGCCAAGGCCTGCAGATGTCTGCAGGACTACCTCGAGTCTCGGCTGGACTGAAGGTAGCAACCTCACTGTGGTCCAAATGCTCCAGCACCGGGATTTACACACAGTGCAGAGTGTAGTATCAGCACAACCGACCCCATATGATGGTAAGTCTCGAGCCTAACCTCGGCGAAGTAGTGATGAGGCTAGGACAATACTACCAAATAAACCTGTGCGGTTAAATCATACGCGGCAAATAATAATAACAGGAACTAACAGTTAAAGATGGGAAGGGGGAACATGTTGTGAGGAATATTAAGTGCTAATGAAATTCCAGTAGAGAAGCATAAAGAATACCATAATTTCATATCCGCAAGAATAAGGAAGACAGTAACAAGTGCACGACATCACCCTTCGTGCTTTTACTCTCGTTCTCACGACAAGAATCAATATTCACTTTTATTCTTTCTTGTTGCGGCGTGCAACCCGATCCCAATCATATAATACTGTTGTAGCAAGCAACCCGATCCAAATCATATATTGATGTTGCGGCGTGTAACCCGATCCAAATCATATAATGATATAGCGGCGTGCAATCCGACCCCACATGTCCACCCTTATTACCCTTGTTGCAGCGTGCAACCCAATCCCATATAATATTGTTGCAGCGTGCAACCCGATCCTAATATACGAATCAACATCAATCACAAAAGAATCATGGCAAAGGAACAATAGTATAACAACAATATCCCGGCAAGGGAAATAATATCATAAGCACTAACATCCCGACAAGGGAAACAATAACATCCCGGCAAGGGAAACAATAATATATCTCATCTCGTTTCCATAATCACTTCACAACATAAGTCTCAACTTGAGCTAATGCTCAACAATGGTCAATTACCAAGAATATGTTCATAAGCTTTGTTCAACATTTATAATCATCATATTAAGCATGACAATACATAAGAGAGTCACAACAATCATAGTGTAAGACTCATGGGCATGCTTGACACCAACGTATAGATACTCATCACCATACTTATACGTCGTACTCAACACTTAACACATAGCAAATAAGACCACAACTCCTATTCCCTCAAGCTAAGGTTAGACCAAACACTTACCTCAATTCCACGAACAAATTAAGCCTCTACTACCGCTTTACCTCTCGGTTCCACTTCCAATTTGCTTGTATCTAGCCACAAATTACTTAACGATATCAATAAATGCTAAATGAACCAATTCTAATGCATGAAAATAGGTTTCCCATTGTTTTCCCCAAAAAGTAAAAAATCAACCCCGGGCCCGCTTGGTCAAAACCCGAAGTTCGAACCAAAACCTGATCACCCATTCAGTCATGAACTCAAATATGTAATTAGTTTTGAAATCGGACCTCAAATCGAGTTCTAAATCCCCAAAATTTGAAAATCCTAACTTCTACCCAAAAAACACCCAATTTCCCATGAAAAACTCTTGATTTTGAAATGAAATCATGTAAAAAGATGTTATAGATTGAAGGAAATAAATTAGAAATTACTTACTGATGATTTGGAGAAGAATCTTTCTTTGGAAAATTGCCCAAGAGAGTTTAAGGTTTGTAAGAGTTTGAAAAATGGATGAAATCCCGTCAAAAATCCCATTTAGCAGGTGCAGATGTCGCAATTGTGACCAGAGGTTCATTATTGCGAACCCTGAGAATCTCTACTACCTTCGTATTTGTGAAGGAATTGTCGCATTTGCGACGACTGGGATTTTCTGCGAGCTTCGCATTTGCGAAGAATTGCTCGCAAATGCGAGCAAACTGGCCAGGGCATATTTTCGCGATTGCGAACAGCCCCTCGCAATTACCAAGCTGATAGGCTTCGCAGTTGCGATCCCTGATCTCACAATTGCGAGATCAAAGGCCAGAACCAGACCTGCAACCTGCAACAATTTTCCTAAGTCCAACTTCACTCCGTCGCCTATCCAAAACTCACTCGAGCCCTCGGGGCTCCAAACCAAGCATGCACGCAAGTCTAAAAACATCATACGGACTTGCTCGTACGATCAAACCATCAAAATAACATCAACAACTATGAATTCAACCTCAAACTCATAAAATCACCCAAGAACATTGCAATTTCCATTTTCTCAACTATAGCTCCGACTTATACCAAACCAATTTCGATTCTTACCAAATTTCACATATTCGACTTATTTATTATTTTAAACTTGTACCGGGCTCTGGAACCAAGATACGGGCCCGATACCATCAAGAACACGCATAATTTCATTTCAAAAAGTCTTTATATTTTCCAACAAATAATTTTCTTTAAAAATTATTTCCTCGGGCTTGGGACCTCGAAATTTGATTCAGGGAATACGCCAAGTCCCACATTTTACTACGGACCCTACGGGACTGTTGGATCACGGGTCCGTTTATCAAGAGTGTTGACCAAAGTCAACTTTAAATAATTTTAAAGGCCAATTTCATTATTTTACTTAGATTTCACATAAAAGCTTTCTGGAAATGCACCCGGACTGTACACGCAAATCAATGTGAGATAATAGGAGGTTTTTAAGTCCTCGGAATACAGAATTTACTTTCAAAATGAGTCATCACATTCTCCACCTCTAAAATAACCATTCATCCTCAAACGAACATGAGAAAAGTACCTGAGTCGGAGAAAAGATGGGGATATCAGCTCTGCATATCGGACTCGGACTCTCAGGTCGCTGTCTCAACAGGATGACCTCTCCACTGCACACGAACTGAAGGGAAATTCTTCGATCTCAATTGACGAACCTGCCGGTTTAGAATAGCTACTGGCTCCTACTCATAGGTTAAGTCATTGTCCAACTGGACAATGCTGAAGTCTAACAAGTGGGATGGATCGCCGTGATGCTTCCGAAGCCTGGACACATGAAACACTGGATGCACGGCTGATAAACTCGGCGGTAATGCAAGTTTGTAAGACACTTCCCCCACTCGATCTAGAATCTAAAAAGGACCGATGAATCTAGGGCTTAGCTTACCTTTCTTCCCAAATCTCACTACGCCCTTCATCGGCGATACCCGAGCAACACTCGCTCTCCGACCATGAATGCCACATCACGAACCTTGCGGTCTGCATAACTCTTTTGCCTGGACTGAGCTGTACGAAGCCTATCCTGAATGATCTTAACCTTGTCCAAGGCATCCTATGCCAAATTTGTACCCAACAACCGAGTCTTTCCCGGCTCAAACCACCCAACTGGCGATCGACACCGTCTACCATATAATGCATCATAGGAGGCCATCTGGATGCTCAACTGGTAGCTGTTGTTGTAGGAAAACTCCGCTAATGTAAAGAACTGATCCCACAAACCTCTAAAGCCGATAACACATGCTCGGAGCATATCATCCAAAATCTGAATAGTACGATCGGACTGTCCGTCCGTCTGAGGATGAAATGTTATGCTCAACTCGACCCGAGTGCCCAACTCATGCTGAACTGCCCTCCAGAAATGCAAGGTAAACTGCATACCTCGGTCAGAAATAATGGATACGGGCACACCATGAAGACGTACAATCTCCCGGATATAGATCTCAGCTAATCTCTCTAAAGAATAGGAGACTGCCACATGAATGAAATGTGCTGATTGGTGAGCCTATCAACAGTAACCCATATCGCATCGAACTTCTTTTGAGTCCGTGGGAGTCCAACAACGAAGTCCATAGTAATACACTCCCACTTCCACTCAAGAATCTCAATCTTCTAAAACAAACCACTAGGTCTTTGATGCTCGTACTTTACCTGCTGACAATTCAAACACCTAGCTACATATGAAACAATATCCTTCTTCATCCTCCTCTACTAATAATGCTGCCGCAAGTCCTGATACATCTTAGAGGCGCCCGGATGAATAGAATACTGGGAACTATGGGCCTCCTCTAGAATCAATTCACGAAGTCGATCCACATTAAGCACACAAATATGACCCTACATCCTCAAAACTCTATCATATCCAACTGTAACCTGCTTGGCACCCCCGAACCACACCGTGTCTCTAAGGACAAGCAAATGAGGATCGTCATACTACCGATCTCGGATATGCTCAACGAGTAACTGTGCAAGCTAGCACGCGGCTGGGCTAAGAAATATCCAACCTCATGAACTGATTGGCTAAAATTTGAACATCCCAAGCAAGCGTTCTTTTGCTGACCGGTACATACGCAAGACTGCCCATACTGACTGACTTACTACTCAAAGCATCGGCCATTACATTTGCCTTCCCCGGATGATACAAGATGGTGATATCATAGTCTTTTAAAAGCTCCAACCATCTCCTTTGCCTCAAACTGAGCTCCTTCTGCTTGAACAAATAGTGTAAACTATTATGATCCGTGAACACCTCACATGACATGCCATATAAGTAATGACTTAAAATCTTCAGCGTGTGGACAATGGTTGCTAGCTCTAAATCATGAACTGGATAATTCTTCTTGTGAATCTTCAATTGTCGCGAAGCATATGCTATTACCTTTCCATTCTGCATCACCACCACACCAAGTCCAATACGAGATGCGTCACAATACACTGTATAAGGCCCTGAACCCAGGGCAAAACCAACACTGGCGCCGTAGTCAAAGCTGTCTTAAGCTTCTGGAAGCTCACCTCACACTCGTCCGACCACTTGAACTGGGCACCCTTTTGTGTCAACCTGGTCATCGGGGCTGCTATCGATGAAAACCCCTCCACAAACCGATAGTAATAACCCGCCAAACCCAAGAACCTCCGGATCTCTGTAGTTGATATAGGTCGAGGTCAGTACTTGACTACCTCTATCTTCTTCAGATCCCCCTAAATACCCTCTGCTGATACGACGTGGCCCAAGAATGCAACTGAACTCGACCAAAACTCTCACTTCGAAAACTTAGCATACAACTGACTGTCTCTCAGAGTTTGAAGAACGACTCGAAGATTCTGCTCGTTCTCCTCTCGACTGCAGGAGTAGATCAAAATGTCATCAATGAAGACAATCACGAAGGAATCCAAATAAGGCCTAAACAGTCAGTTCATCATATCCATGAATGCTTCTGGGGTATTTGTCAACCCCAAATGACATCACTAAAAATTCATAATGCCCGTACCGAGTGCGAAAAACTGTCTTAGGGACATCAGATGCCCTAATCCTCAACTGATGGTTGCCAGATCTCAAATCAATCTTCGAAAACACCTTGGCACCCCGAAGCTGGTCAAAAAATCATCAATCATCAGCGGTAGATACTTGTTCTTGATGGTGACCTTGCTCAACTAATGATAATCAATACACATTCTCATCGATCCATCCTTCTTCTTAACGAACAATACCAGTGCATCCCAGGGCGAGACACTAGGTCTAATAAAGCCCTTATCAAGCAAGTCCTATAACTGCTCCTTCAACTCCTTCAACTCTAGCCGGGCCATACAATATGGCGGAATAGAAATAGGCTGAGTGCCCGGAGCCAAATCAATGCAAAAGTTGATATCTCTATCGGGTTGCATCCCAGGTAGGTCTGAAGGAAATACCTCTGGGAACTCATGAACAACGGGCATAGAATCCATAGAAGGAACTTCGACACTAGAATTACGAACATACTCCAAATAATCCAAGCATCCCTTATCAACCATATGTCGAGCCTTCATGTATGAGGTAACTCTGCTGGTAGAATGACCCGGAGTACCTCTCCACTCCAAATGAGGCAACTCCAGCAATACTAAGGTCACGGTCTTAGCGTTACAGTCTAATACAACATAATATGGGGACAACCAATCCATCCCTAATATGACATCAAAACCAACCATATCCAGAAGTAGAAGATCTATACAGGTCTCAAGACCCCCAATAATAAACACACACTAGCGATAGACTCGATCTACAACCATAGAATCACCCACCTATGTAGACACAGATACAGGTGCACTCAAAGAATCACAAGGCACAACCAGATAAGGGGCAACATAAGATGACATATAGGAATATGTAGACCCCGGATAAAATAGAACGAAAGTATATCTATTGCATACTGAAACCGTACCTGTAATAACTGCATCGGAGGCCTCAGCCCCAGGTTCGACTGGGATAGCATAACATCGGGACTGGGCCCCACCACTCTAAACTACATATCGAGGACATCCTCTTACTGGCTGGCCTCTACCTCTAGTTGCCTGACCTCCACCTCTAGCGGCATGACCTCTACCTCTAATGGCCTGACCTCTACCTCTAACACCTTGACCCTTACCTCTAGCTGGCTGAGCGGGCAGCGGAACACTCGGTTCCTGAACCATGGTATGGGAACCCTGATGCTGCGACTGAACAACCACTAATCTAGGACAAGCCCTTCGGAGATGACCATTCTCACCGCACTCAAAGCATCCATCTGAGTGCTACGGCTGAGGAAACTGAGACTGACCCTGGAGGGCCGGCTGACCATGATGATAGCTCTGAAGAGGAGGTGCCCTGATAGGAGCTGGTGGTGCACAGTAGGGCAACTGATCAGAATACTACATATGAGAACCACGACCACCTGGAGCACCGTGAGAATCCTGGAGTGCTGAATGAAACGGCCTGGGAGGATGGCCCCTACCAAAGAATCCCTACCTCCAAACGAGGCACTACTGAACCTGTCAGAATGAAGAGGCCTCTTGTCGGACCCCTGACCACTCCCCTGTGATAAAACCATCTCAACTCTCCTGGCCACATTGGCCGCATCTTGAAAAGAGATCTCATTCCTCGTCTCCTTAGCCATCTGCAATCGAATAGGCTGAACGAGTCCCTTAATGAACCTTCTCTCTCTCTCTCTCTCTCTCTCTCTCTCTCTCTCTCTCGGTGGGAAGTATCAAAAGAGCATGACGGGCTAAGTCAATGAATCTGGTCTCGTACTGAGTGACGGTCATAGAAACCTGCTAGAGATGCTCAAACTGCCTCCGATAGTTCTCCCTCTAAGTGACGGGAAGAAACTTCTCAAGAAATAGCTAAGAAAACTAATCCCAAGTCAAAGTAAGTGACCCGACTGGTCTAGCCAAACAATAATCCCTCCACCAAGTCTTGGCGGATCCAGACAGACGAAAAGTAGCAAAGTCAACCACATTGGTCTCCGCTATCCCCATGTTCAGTAGAACCTCATGACAACTGCCCAAATAATCCCGGGGATCCTCGGAAGATGTACCGCTAAAAGTGGTAGTAAAAAGCTTGATGAACCTATCCAACCTTCACAAAGCATTAATGGACATAGCCGCTCCATCACCGGTCTGGGCTACCACACCCGTCTGAACTGCTCTAACTAGCTGAGCTGTTGAACTCTAAAATTGAGGAGCTATCTGCTCCGGAGTGCAAGTAGCGGGAATCTGTGCTCCTCCTCTAGCTTGAGAGATGGCTGGTGCTACATGAAGTAAGCCTGCCTGGGCGACACTCTCCAGAAGGCCCACTAGACGGAGCAGAGCATCCTGAAGTACCGGGGTAGCAATGAACCTCTCTTGGACCTGAGATGGCCCCGCTGGAATGGTCTGGGCTGGAGCCTCCTCCTCGAACTCTACCTGAGGCTCCACCACTAGTGGTGCTGCTCTAGGATGAGCTCTACCCTAACCTCGGCCTCTGGCACGGCCTTGGCCTCGTCCTCTGCCTCTCGTAGGAGCTGCTGCTGGGGGCTCGAATTACTGATCGGCTGCTGAAACGGTATGTGTTCTCGCTATCTGCGAAAGAACAAAGTAGAAGTTCAATTAGCATTGAGAAACCAAACCGCACGATAGAGATGAATAGAAGTGAAATTGTTCCTAAATCTGTAGCCTCTGAGGGATAAGCACAGACGTCTCCGTACCGATCCCTCAAACTCTACCAAGCTTGTCCGTGAATTGTGAGACCTAATCAACCTAGAGCTCTGATACCAACTTGTCACGGCTCATATTTCCCACCCTCGGGAGTTATGATGGTGCCTACTCGTGAAAGCTAGGCAAGCCGAGTGTTATAGATTTTATTACCCTTTTTCCTTAACCTTTAACATTTACAAGTCAATATATGATTAACAACGGAATAATACTAATAATAAGAAATGCAGAAGACGAAATCTAATAATTTAACTTAATACAAATACGATCCTATAGAAATAATCCACCCAAAACTGGTGTCACAATCTCACGGACTATCTAAGAATACTACAAATAGGGTCTGAACAAAGAAAGATACATGTATGTCCATGAAATAAGTAAGAATAGAAGGAATTAAGATATAAGGGGATGCCAAGGCTTGCAAACGTCTGCAGGACTACCTCGGATCTCCACTGGACAGAAGGCAACAACCTCACTGTGGTCCAAATGCTCCAGCACTGGGATTTGCACACAATGCAGAGTGTAGTATCAACACAACTGACCCCATGTGTTGGTAAGTGTCGAGCCTAACCTCGGCGAAGTAGTGACGAGGCTAGGACAAGACTACCAAATAAACCTGTGCAGTTAAATCATATACGGTAAATAATAACAACACGAACTAGCAGTTAAAGATGGAAAGGGGGAACATGCTGCGGGGAATATCAAGTGCTAATAGAATTCCAGTAAAGAAGCATAAAGAACACCATAATTTCATATCCGCAAGAATAAGGAAGACAGTAATAAGTGCACGACATCACCCTTCGTATTTTTACTCCCGTTCTCACCAGAAGAATCAATATTCAATTTTATTCTTTCTTGTTACGTCGTGCAACCCGATCCCAATCATATAATACTGTTGCGGTGTGCAACCCGATTCAAGTCATATAATGATGTTGCAACGTGCAACCCGATCCAAATCATATAATGATGTTGCATCATGCAACCTGACCCCACATGTCCACCCTTATTACTCCTTGTTGCGGCATGCAACCTGATCCCATATAGTATTGTTACGGCGTGCCACGCGATCCCAATATACGAATCAACACCAATCACAAAAGAATTTTGGTAAGGGAACAATAGTATAACAACAATATCCCGGCAAGGAAAATCATAAGCAATAACATCCCGGCAAGAAAAATAATATCATAAACAATAACATCCCGGCAAGGGAAACAACAATATATCTCATCTCGTTTCCACAATCACTTCACAACATAAGTCTCAACTTGAGCCAATGGTCAATTACTAAGAATACGTTCATAAGCCTTGTTCAACATTTATAATCATCATATTAAGCATGGACAATACATAATGGAGTCACAACAATCATAGTATAAGACTCACGGGCATGCTTGACACCAACGTATAGATACTCGTCACCATACCTATACGTCGTACTCAACACTTAACACATAGCAAATAAGATCACAACTCCTATTCCCTCAAGCTAAGGTTAGACTAAACACTTACCTCAATTCCACGGACAAATTAAGCCTCTACTACCACTTTACCTCTCGGTTCCACTTCCAATTCACTTTTATCTAGACACATATTACTCAACGATATCAATAAATGCTAAATGAACCAAAAAGTCAAAAATCAACCCCGGGCCTGCTTGGTTAAAACCCGAAGTTCGAACCAAAACCGGATCACCCATTCACTCACAAACTCAAATATGGAATTAGTTTTGAAATCAGACCTCAAATCGAGGTGCAAATCCCCAAAATTTGAAAATACTAACTTCTACCAAAAACACCCAATTTCCCATGAAAAATCCTTGATTTTGAAATGAAATCATGTAAAAACATGTTATAGATTGAAGGAAATAAGTAAGAAATTACTTACTAATGATTTGGAGAAGAATCTTTCTTTGGAAAATCGCCCAAAAGAGTTTAGGGTTTGAAAGAGTTTGAAAAATGGATGAAATTTCGTAAAAAAAAAAATCCTATTTAGCAAGTGCAGATGTCGCAATTGCGACCAGGGATTCGAAATTGCGAACCTTGAGAATCTCTGCTACCTTCGCATTTGCGACGGTTGGGATTTTCTGTGGGCTTCGCATTTGCGAAGAATTGCTTGCAAATGCGAGTAAACTGGCCAAGGCATATTTTCGCAATTGCGAATAACCCCTTGCAATTACCAAGCTGACAGGCTTCCCAATTGCGATCCCTGATCTTACAATTGCGAGATCAGTGGCCAGCACCAGACCTGCAACCTGCAATAATTTTTCTAAGTCCAAATTCACTCCGTAGCCTATCCAAAACTCACTCGTGCCCTCATAGCTCCAAACCAAGCATGCACGCAAGTCTAAAAATATTATACGGACTTACTCGTGCGATCAAATCATCAAAATAATATCAAAGGCTATGAATTCAACCTCAAATTCATAAAATACCCAAGAACATTGAAATTTCCATTTTCTCAACTATAGGTCCGATTTATACCAAACCAATTCCGATTCTTACCAAATTTCATAGATTTGACTTATTTATTATTTTAAACTTGTACTGGGCTCTGGAACAAAGATACGGGCCTGATACCATCAAGAACACGCATTATTTTATTTCAAAAAACCTTTATATTTTCCAGCAATTAATTTTCTTTAAAAACTCTTTTCTCAGGCTTGGGACATCGGAATTCGATTCCGGGCATACGCCCAAGTCCCATATTTTACTACGGACCCCCCGGAACCGTCGGATCACGATTCCGGGTCCGTTTACCAAGAGCGTTGACCAAAGTCAACTTTAATTAATTTTAAAGGTCAATTTTATTATTTTATATAGATTTCACATAAAAGCTTTCCAGAAATGCACCCGGATTGCACACGCAAATCAATGTAAGACAATAGGAGGTTTTTAAGGCCTCGAAACACAGAATTTACTTTCAAAATGAATGATGACCTTTTGGGTCATCACATTTTCTTTTTGATTTTACTCAATCTTGGTATCATCATCTACCATGCGCCAGTCTCCAATATTGCTTTGAATCTATGAATCCCTAAGAGCCTTAAATGGCGCTATAAATGGAGCTCCTGAATGTTCTTAGCAACACACGACCTAACAGTGAAAAACATTTACGCAGTAGGCTAAGAGCAATTCTGAGATTAAAAAACCTAGGGTTCCTTACTGTTTATTCCTCTTTTTTTTGTTTTTGTTTTCGAGTACAATTGCTGCTTCGAGCTTGAAGCTTCAAAGGTCTTACACAACTAACAAATACCCTCGTTTGGTCTGCTGCCCTCATAAAGGTCAGTGCACTCCTAATTTCTCTCTTTTGCTCATCTCCTCTGAATGCTATAAATGTGCTAGTTATTTTCTGAGAAGTCTAGTAGTTTATGATGTTTGTAATTAGTATGAGAATGATTATGTTCTGTTTATGATAGTATATTGTCTGATTGCGATCATTTGTCATGCCTTTTGAGTGTTTAATTAATTACTAATCAAGTTATTAAATAATCCTCGATGATTTTTCATTTCTGAGTTCCAACGGTCCACATGTTTAAAGTGTAATGTGCCTTGAGTGACTGGTTGTGTCTTACTTGAACTTCATAATCTTTTAATAAGGGCATTTTACCGGATCTTAACCACATAATTTCTCTCATAAAAATATATAAATTATCATGTTTCCTCCATATTCTTAACTTTATTTTACATGAATAAATATAGAAGAATTATTGTGCGTAGCATGAAAAAGAAGAAGAAATATTCAAGAAAAATACAACAAAGAAGTGTAATTACTACCGTGACAATGCCCCAAGTCTCGATTTGCCATGATGAAATCGACGAAATCTAAACTTAGAATGACAAATTCTCATATCTGCAAATGCAAAATCTAGATTTGCCATGAAAATCTAGCACCAAATCGAAAAGTCATTATGAAACTTTCTTATATAAGAAGATGTTGCCCGATCAGAGGAGAGGAACACAGTAGAGAGAAAGCTTAGGTCTAGAACTCTGAATCCAAATTCTTAATAAGCTTCTCTATTTTATTTCTTTCACTAGTATCGATTTGTATTTTCTTTTAAATCACAATAGTAGTTTGGTTGTTGTTGCTAAAAAAATTTCAGTGTAAGAAATTACTCTAGTTCCTGCTTTTAATTAAATAGGGGGAATTATTCTCCTTGAATATCTTTCTATTTTCTTATTTGATGGACAAGAATATTTCCATTGTTAGTATTAATTCGAGTATGGAGTAACTTTTCTTGTGCTGGGAGAAAGATGGATCTTAATATTTCTATATAATAGTAGATATTATTCCTCAAATTCACATGCTTGAGCTAGAATTTATTTAATTTTTATCCGCTTTTACAGTTAGATGTTATTTAATTTATCAACATCTATCTATCTTGTACTACATATTAACTTTTTATTAATTTTATAATCGAGAGAGGCAGAAGAAATAATATAGTTAAGTGTAGTATTGATAAATATTAATATTTATTTAGTAACATCAATCTCTTTTATATTATAATTAATTTTATACTTATTTATGATCGAGAGAGGCGAATAGTATAATAATAAGTTATAACAAGTAGGGTAACCGAAAGGGACTTACTAACAAGAGCGTATTTTTGTTCAATCATATATTTTCGGTTCTTTAATATTATGTAATGACCCGGTCGGTCGTTTCATAAGTTACTGCTCTATATTCCCTATTTTTGCTTCTTTATGTCTTGTTCAGTTGTATTATATGGTATCGATTTGGTTGGTTCGGGTTCAGAGTGGTTTTAGAGAGGCATGAGACACTTAGGTTCTTTTGAGTAAGCTTAAGTTGGAAAAATCAACCGGATGTTGACTTATGTGAAAAAGGTCTCGGATGTGAATGGTTCGGATAGCTTCATTAGATAATTTGGGACTTAGGAGCATGATTAGAATGTATTTTGGAGGTCCGTGGAAGATTTATGCTTGAATTGGCGAAATTAGAAATTTGGCATTTTCCGGTCGGCAGTGGAAATTTTTATATAGAGGTCGGATTGGAATTCAAGAAGTTGGAGTAGGTCCGTTGTGTCATTGTGACGTGTGTGCAAAATTTCAGGTAATTTAGATGAGGTTTGATAGGTTTTTGCATCGGTTGCGGAATTTGGAATTTTGAAAATCCTTAGGCTTGAATCCGATGGTAATTTGATGTTTTGATGTTGTTTTGAGTGTTCCGAAGGTTGTAACAAGTTTGAATGATGTTGTGGGATGTGTTGGCATGTTTGGGTGAGGTCTCGAGGGGGTTTAGGGTGGTTAATAGATCATTTTGGACTTTGGAAATATAGAAAATTTTCTGGTATTTTTGTTGCAGAAATTCGTTCTTCGCGTTCACGAAGGTATGGCTAGTGGAAGGCCCGCGAACGCGAGGAGTTGAACGCGTTCGTGAAGAGAAAAGATGGATCAGCTGGACCCCAAGGATTTCTTCTACGCGTTCGCATAGAGGACAATTCATTCGCGAAGGGTTTGGTAGGTGAGGCTACGCGTTCGCGAGAGTGTACTCGTGTCCGCGAAAGAGGAAAATTGAGCAGTGGAGTTTTGTTCTTCGCGAATGCGAGGCTTTGACCGCGTTTGCGAAGAAGGGACCACCTGGGCAGAAAGTATAAATAGAGGCCTTCGCGATTTTCAACTCATTTCTCACCATTTTTGAACGACTTTGAAGTTTTTTGAGAGAAATTGAAGAGGGGTTCGAGGGGTAACATTTGGAGGTAAGGTTTTTGAACTCAATACTCGATTCTATGATGATTTCTTACTAATTAGAAATGAAGTTTGTGGGATTTAAGGGTTAAAATTGAGGGATTAGGGCTTGAAATCGGAGAGTTCAAATTGGGGATTTGAGGGTCCATTTGAGGTCCGATTTTGATGTTCTTGGTATGTATAGACTCGTGTGAGGATGAGGATTCTTGTGATGTAATTTTTATCGAATTCCTAAATGTGGGTCCATGGGTCGGGTTTGGGCAATTTCGGGATTTTTGAGTTAATTTGATAATTTTCGTATGGGTTTCATTCATTTAGCGTATATTGATGATAATATATTGATTTTGGTTAGATTCGGGCCATTTGGAGGCCGAATCGAGAGGCAAGGGCATCGTGGGCTATAGTTTGGCTTGGCTTAAGGTAAGTAACGCTTCCAAACTTGGTTATGAGGGTTCGAAACCCCGAACCATGTGTTCTATGATTACTATTGAGGTGACGCAAATGCCAAGTGACGGGCGTGTGGGCATGCACCGTGAGAATTTCGGCCTGGATCATTCCATGGCACCGATTAGTAACTCTTTCTTGTTGATATCCATGTCTCTATCATGTGATTAAGTAAATGTGTTGTAAAAACATGCTAGATATCCTGTTAGGGCTTCACGCCGATACTGTTGAGACCCGAGGGGTCATTTATTGTTGTCATCTCATTACATTCATTGATATTATGTACTCAGTCTTTCTCATGCATATCATATCATGTCTCAGTTATAATTATTTGGCATATCATATCATTGTTTTGGGCTAGTTTCATGACATTGTGAGCCCGTGTGTGTGAGACTGGAGAGTGATGACTGAGTGCGGCCGAGAGCTTGATTGTGAGTGATAGTTATGGTATCGGGCTACAAGCCGAAACGGTTATGTTGATGATTATGATAGCGCTTGGGCAGTCGGAGCCCTTCCAGAGTCTATAACACACCCCCAGTGAGTGCAGTTGACTATACTCGGGGATAGATCTTCCCTTGGTATGGAGATGGATCTTCTCCATGAGGCTGGTTGGCTTGTTCCTCGCTACTGGAGACCAATTGTCTGTGATGTGTATATATTTCGGGATGGATCTTCCCTGGGCCTTGTGATCCATATACAGTACCGAGTGGTTGTGAGGTTGTTTTCACTGTTATTATTTGGATATGGATCTTCTCCACAGGCTAGATTGGCCTTCCTCGGTACTGAGTGATTGCTGTCAGAGATTTATATATTCCGAGATGGATCTTTCCTAGGCCGTATGAGCCATATACAGTACTGAGAGGACGAGCATTTGAGACTGTGGGCACATGAGGCACTCAGCATGGTGTATTCCATACAGCATGTGCACTAGTATATAGATGTAGCAGGGTTTCATTTCTTTACCATGTTCATATCTGCTCTATTCCCTATTTTGAACTGTCTATTTAGCTGAAAGCATGCCTACGTTTCTGTATGTTATTTCTATTATCTTTTGAGGAGGTTGAGTTCGTCAGTACCTCTCAGTCTATAGTTTGGACTTGTTACTTACTTAGTTGGTGTACTCACATTACCCCCTGCACCTTGTGTGCAGATTCAGGTATCTCGGGCTGCGGTAGCGGTTGTTGATCTTTTCAGTTGTGGGCTCTCATTGGAGATAACGAGGTAGCTGCCCGGTGATCGCAGTCCCGCCTTTCTCCTTCCTTATCTTCCTTTTAGTGTATTTGTTGGCTATTCTCAGATTATGTTAGTCTTGTTTTTTTTCGAACAACTGTAGTATTTTGCTCATGACTTAGTGACACCCGAGTTTGAGCTTGTATTTTCCGCTTTGTTTTGATTTTTACTTTATAGCTCTGATCGGATCTCTATTGAAAACATGGTTTACTTATGTTTTAAATGAAATATGGAGTATTTGGAAATGAGTTGGCTGGCCTAGTTTCACGATAGGTGCCATCACGACTGGGTCGATTTTGGGGTCGTGACATATTACTAGTTTGAAGATTAATTTTTATAATCGAGAGGAGTGCAATTAATTATTCAACTTAAGTAATAATATATATTTGTAATCGTGAGAGGCATTTATACATTTTTGAAAAATAAAAATTGAAGAATAATAATTCTACTATATAATAGAAATATTAAGTGAAGTCAAGATCCCAATACCTTTTTATTATATTCGTGAAAAATAAAATATTTTCTACTGCTCTATTCATGAATTTTTAGTTAGATAATTTATAACTCAATTCTTTCTAATTTTTTCAAATAGTAATTAAAACAAGAAACGTCTATAGAATATATAAACCAATCTCTGTGGGTTCAATATCTTTCTATGCTATTATTTGATAGAGTACGAGTTAGAATTTTATATACGCTAGACACTCGTCATCTTTCATTGATGATTCTACTGTGATCTTCATCTCTGCCTTTTGTTTTCCATGTGTTCTGTTTGTTATGTGATCGAGCCTATGATTTGATAGTCCTAATTGAGATAAACATGAAGGTTCCTAAGTTTATGTTATCTACCATTTAACTTAAGCATGAAAATCTGAGTGTCTAAATACCTTCCTTCTCTATACCTATATCTGTTAACCCCGAAGGCAATTTTTAGGTTGTTCCTATGGCATTCACATGATTATATCTAATTCTTGGTTACATTTGCATGAAACAATCTTGTTCGAGTTAAACTGTCTTCTTTTTCATGAACCCAGTAGTTCTATTGTATACAATTTGTTATGATGGAGTTATCCTTTTCTTCATAGAACAAGCCATGATCCAGTTTTTGTTATAAATAACTGATAAATGTTGTTAAGATAAACTTGGTTGTCTCATGATCAGTTAACATCTTCAGTTACATATTTAATTCAAAACTTACTTGGTGTAGTACTTTCCTATCTTTAATCTCTTTAAACTACTGTTGGTTTTGTGAAGCTTATATGCATCCGTCATTGTGTTATCTTCCATAAAAGTAGGACTTAGTTATTTTGTTATAATCAAGCGACAATTTTAAAAAACCGAAGCATGACTACTTCACACTTAAATACTAACCTAGACTTATGTCTGAGTTAAACTTGTTTTATACAGTGCTTCCTTTACCTGCAATTCCCCCTCTTCATTGACATGTTTGACTTGCTCCTATAATGCGCAAAGCTCCACTATCTATATAAAGTCATAACTTCACTTGAAACGTCTATGTGTAATCGATTGAATATTGTATGGTCCCTGTTTGACTTCATGTTCTTGTCTTAAATTGTACTCAACCCTTTCCCTATTGTTAATTTGAAAAAGCTCCTCTGTCTGTATAAAGTCATAACTTCACTTGAAACGTCTATGTGTAATCGATTGAATATTGTATGGTCCCTGTTTGACTTCATGTTCTTGTCTTAAATTGTACTCAACCCTTTCCCTATTGTTAATTTGAAAAAGAACCTGATCTTTAAACCTTATGAGGTCTTTTGTTGATACTGTATGGACATGATGACTTTTTTTTAAGGATAATACAGTTAGGGATATGACTCTGTCAAGCACTTAGGGATTTCATGTTCAAATCTGTGAACTAGTAGTCATGTTGAGAGTTTAATCATATTTCTAATATCTTCTGTAAAAGTAGCCAATCATATATGTTTTGTCTGAATCCTTATTTGTGACCTTTAAAGTTTTAAGTAGTGTTACTAATCCCTACATGTGCTAGCAACAAACTAATCAGCTCATAGTTAGTTTGCCAGGGCATGAGTATCTACATATCTTATGTTGATGTTTATATGAACTCTATATTCCCCACTTTCTCTTTGAATGTGTTTTTCCTTAATGATTTTCCCCTGTAACAGCATGATATGATGCTTATGTTTTCTCTTCTATGTGTGTTCGAAAATCTGACCTTTAGACTAACCTGATATGTATTCTTTATTTGGGTATCGAATGTAATCTGTATGCTTCTATGTCATTCTATTATGAGGGAAAGTATGTTTTGTGGTAAGTAACGCTATATCATTTAGTTTACATTGAAAGAGCCTCATTGGTACTTAAACCTAAAGGAAAACATGTTGTTAGTGGTTAAGGGTATTTGGAAGTGGAGTTTAAATCTAGGCTTGGCTACCCTCCTAGGCACAAACATTGCCCCGGGCCTTGAGTCCCTTGGAAACTTTGAAGCGTCGAGGAATTCAAAGGGGGCATCGACCTTGAGTAGAACTTCCTACTTAGCTCTTAACTTATTGACACTTTTGGTTCTTTAGGGGTTTAGTGTTTAATGACAATGAAAGATTTTCAATGTAAATTATTTGCCATGTATAACTGCCCTCTTTGCATAATTTCCCATAGTATTTAAATATCAATATTTTTTTATTTCATTCATTTGTTTCTATATATATATATATATATATTTCATACCTGGTTGGATATGTAAAATATTTGGAATATGTGTCTAATGACTTTCTTTTTCTTTTGGGCATGTATTCATTTGGGCCTGCTGAGT
Organism: Nicotiana glauca; assembly: GCA_026770625.1. Taxonomy (NCBI): domain Eukaryota; kingdom Viridiplantae; phylum Streptophyta; class Magnoliopsida; order Solanales; family Solanaceae; genus Nicotiana; species Nicotiana glauca. The sequence continues at coordinate 51,987 of MU686801.1, forward strand.
TTCTAAGGAACTCAGACCCAATCCCAGCCTTGTTGCATTTTTCTGGAGAGTCTAGTCAACTGTATCCGTATCTCTCAATTGCTGGGCCTACCTTCTTGAGGCCCAATCACCAGAGTCCGGTCTTCTTTCTCTCATTTTCTTTGTTATTATTTATTGGTTCCTTAATCCAGTTTACTGCTTCATTACTTTTTCCTACTGCCTTGTCGCTTTATCGTATTTTGTTATCATGTATTTAACACTCATATATTAGATCATGTGTTTTACCTTCATGCTTTAATATCACATGAAACATAAGCAAGCTCTAAATAATATAGGATTTAAAAGGAAATAATTAGTAACTGATTCCCATTCGCTAATTATAATCTGCCCATATCATTATAATCTCATAGTTCACTTGTCTATTGTTAAAAGATTCTTGAAGCCTAGAATTTAGTAATAGCAGCGGACCATTTTCAAAAAAAAAAAAGAAGAAAAATCAGAAAAGAATCGCCAGCTTTACTACCAAGAGATAAAAATCAGTTTTTTCTAAAGGTGAAATATTATCGCCCAAATGGATTTTCAAAAGACCGTCCCTTTTCAGATTAAAAAATCAAGATACATTTAGGTTTACTTTCTTAAAAATACTTTTTAGAGCTATATGAATTCCATTCCCTAAATCAACTGCCTCGATAACTTAATCTCATTTTACAAGACGTATAAAATAAGGACTACTTTCAGAACTCTTTTAATATATTTCTAGACTCTTTTATAATTTCACATTCCTCTTAAGTCTCATATCCCTTTTACATACCCTCCCTTAGGTATATATAGTAAATGGTGCTTTTAATAATAATTAAACATTAAATAACTTATTCCTTAAAATTAGTCTAAGTCCTATGGAGCTACCCCCGGTAGATTTTAAGGGGTGCCTAACACCTTCCCATTAGAAGAACAAGAACTCTTACCCATAATCTTAACGGTTAGCAGACGAAAAAAATTATTACTTAGTAATTAAATATGTACCCTAATATACCTTTAAATATTATGTGGCAACTCTCTTTTATCAACAGAAACCACAAGTTCAATCATGTCTTGACTAAGTGCAAATAGGGTGCAACAACATGGCGACTATGATGGGGATATCATACTTAGGTTCTGACCTTAGTATCTAGATTTCTTTATACATTGCTTTAACTTCTCTTTTCTTGTTTTTTATTTTCGTCTTTCTGAGTCGAGGGTCTATCAAAAATATCCTCTCTGCCTTATTGGGGCAGGAGTAAGGTCTGTGTACACATTACCCTCCCCAGACCCCACTATGTGAGATTTTACTGAGTAGTTGTTGTTGTTGTTGCTTTCACTGTAGTCAAAATTACAATTATATGCTTACCTGCTTCATTTGCTCTTTATAATTATCATGCTTATTACTGCTACACCTTGTCTGTTACTGCTTTATATACACTATCGTCACATTCTTCTTATCGAGTCTTGGACGTAATTATCACCCACAATGGCACGCGAGGGTTGTCTTTTACACCCTTTTGAACCTTCTTTTCAAAACTCTCTAGTTTCAGAGAATGGCTTTGTCAGGTCAACTGACATAACTGTTCGCAATCTTTAATCCAATTCAAAAATAGGAAACACTCTACTATAGTAAAATAGGTCATACTGCACAAACTTTATGTGAGTTGGTCCTTGGCACTGACACACAATTAGGAAAGCCACCCTAATGTCAATGGGTTATACACCCAACAACATGACTTCTGTGGAAAGACAAACAAATTTGACAAGACACTTAAAGATCCAAAGCAAACACTCACCCAAATATCTTTCTTTTACCCACATCAAAAAATGGAAATCAACCGAAACATCCTCGAAATCAGCCTGGTGATGGGAGCACCACATAAACTAAAATAATGGTGGAAGAATATTCGTCGGGAACACAGAGATAAGGTTCGGACACACCTGGGGGCATTAACCGCATTGCTGAACATTCGAGTAGACATGGTGCTCACTCGCCTGTTGATAAAGTTTTGGGATCCGGCTAAGGTGGTGTTCAAATTTGCCGGCTATGAGTTAGTACCAACATTGGAAAAAGTCACAAATTTTACGGAGCTGCCGTTTAATGGAAGAAAGCCAATATTGCCAGTTACTATAGCCGGTTACCAGTTCTTGGAATCCTTAGGCCTTGCCAAAAATATGAGTCTCAGAAGTATCGAGGACAGATGGGTAAGCCTTGAAGAGTTGTTCGACAGATTTGGGCATCGTGAGAGCTACGAATGGTATTCGGGGGAGTTTCAATATGAACAAGCAACATGGGAGAGTCTGAGTCTTATTACTTTCTCAATGGCATTGTTGGGACTATTGGTCTTCCCACAGCGAAGGGTCCGTATCAATATCAACTTGTTACCAGTGGTTTTGGCAACCTTCTGCGGCAATCTTCAAGTTACTTTGGTGCTGATGGTGCACTGAGATGATGAGGGCTCTGTCCGTATGTGCACGGTGGTATGATTTCTTTAAAGGTTTTTTTGTTGCTTCAGATCTGGGCTAGTGAACATTTCTTCCAGCGCGAGGCCACCATCGACTACTTCGTGGACTTTATTAATATGATCCGCGGCCACAATGGGAGAATGAGACATTGGTTCTCCCCACATGGGCAAGAAGAGTGGAGGGAAGTGCTGACCAATCTGACTGGAGAATGGATCAACTGGAAGCTATCCTAGTTAGGTGGAAGGGCAATCTTGAGGACTCCTCAGAAATACTTCATTGAGTTGTTCAGACTTGAAGGTATTCAAACATATTTACCCCTACGAGTCCTTAGACAGTTCGGGACGATCCAAGATGTGCCTCTATAGACAAGACAACGCTATACGAGGATCAGTACAACAGATAGATTCCAATCCCCAGGATAAGAAGGCTCCAAAAAGAGTGGAACGACCTAGTCACAATGACGATGGGTCAAAAATCGTGGTGTACTCTTAAGTATTATGTCTGGATCAACGAGGAAGAGCTGTCCCGGTGTCACGACCCGGATTTCCCACCGTCGGGACCGTGATGGCGCCTAACATCTCACTCGCTTGGCAAGCCAACATTAGAGTTATATTCACCTTTTTCCTTTATATTTTCATAACTAAGATTAACAAAAGTTGATTTGAACAGAAATAAAAGCGGAAGTACATATTTAACTGATTATCCTTATACTATTAACAAAACCAAAGTAATTATCACCCAGAAACTGGTGTCACAACCCACGAACATTCTATGAATATCTACAAGTAATAGTTTGAAAGAAAAGTACATCTGTCTCGAAAGAAAATAAAACAGAAATGCAGAACATAGGAGGTGACGCCAGGGCCTGCGGGTGCCTGCAGGACTACCTTGGGTCTCCTGAATGAAGTATCAACAACCTACATCTTGATCAGCCACTACCAGCTCCAAAATCTACACAGAAAGTGCAAAGTACAGTATCAGTACAACCGACCCCATGTACTGGTAAGTGCCGAGCCTAACCTCGAAGAGGTAGTGACGAGGCTAAGGCGGGGCCTATACAATATAACCTACTATAGTATATAATAAAACAAAAGGAAATATGGAACGAATTGAAACAATAACTTGCAGAAAAGTAAATACGGAACCCAGATATTTTGCAAATACTGAGCTATAACCAATCCTTAAGAGAGTTACAATGCTACGGAATAAATCACAGTAGAGGAAAAATACAAAAACAACAAAATGATGCGGCGCGCATCCCGATCCCACCATATAATCAGTAATAATATGAACATTCACCCTTATTACTCCTTGTTGCGGCGTGTAACCCGATCCCACCAGTCCACCCTTATCACTCCTCAATATATCACCCTTATTCCTCCTGTTGCGGCGTGCAACCCGATCCCACCTGTCCACCCTTATTACTCCTTGTTGCGGTGCGCAACCCGATCCCAATAGACAATCACATTTCACCCTTATTCCTCATGTTGCAGCGTGCAACCCGATCCCACCATATCAGTACCAATCACAAAATAAGAACAAAGTATTTCACAATTTATCTCAAAACCTTCCATAACATTTATACCTCAAACCAAACAATGGGAAATCTATACAATTATGAAACTTCATCAGTTAATACTACACAGCGAGACCAACCAAAGCGTACCATGAGGCACCAATAAACCAACTTAAACCAACAATGTAATATAATGAAACTATGGAACAATTAATACCTTCAATAGAGAAAACAACATTTAACAAGAAGCAGTTAGACATGGAAGCATCAATAAGCAAGTAGCATTTAAGACAGGAAAATAATATACTAGGAACGGGGAAGGAACATGCTAAATAGATAATTTGGCGGTGCATAGGTACTCGTCACCATACCTATACGCCACACACATGAAATTTCACATAGCAATTAAGTCGGGGATCCCTAATCCCTCGAGTGAAGGTTATACCAAACACTTACCTCAGTCCAATGGCCAATTCAAAGCTCAATTACCGCTTTACCTCTCGATTCCACCTGCTATCCACTCGTATCTAGTCATAACTAACTTAATAACATTAATTATTGCTCAAGAAATCAATTCCAATGCATAATTATAGATTTTCCAATATTTTCCCCAAAAAGTCAATTACCGCTTTACCTCTCGATTCCACCTCCTATCCACTCGTAAAATTTACCCTAATACCAATTGTCACACATCTTTTTTTACACAGAGTTTTTCCACTAACTAGGATTGGATTTTTGAGTAAACAACCTCCGAATCGGGATCTGAAGATTCCAGTAGGTTTGTATGATGGTTTAGGTCAATTACCGCTTTACCTCTCGATTCCACCTCCTATCCACTCGTATCTAGTCATAACTAACTTAATAACATTAATTATTGCTCAAGAAATCAATTCCAATGCATAATTATAGATTTCCCATTATTTTCCCCAAAAAGTCAAAAACTGACCCCGGGCCCGCTTGGTCAAAACCCGAAATTCTGACCAAAACCCGATTACCCATTAACCCCCAAGCCCGGATATACAATTAGTTTTGGAATACGACCTCAATTTGAGGTCTAGATCCCCAAATTTTAAAATTCCTAAGTTATACCCAAAAAAATCCCCAATTCCACCATGAAAAGTCCTAGATTCGAGGATGAAATCTTGTGAAAAGAAGTAAAAGATTGAAAGAAATGAGTTAAGAATCATTTAACTATGAAGAACTAGCCTTGGAAAAATTGCCTCTTAAGGTTTATGTTTTGAAAAATGGTAGAATGAATGAAAATCTCGTCTAAGTCCAAAGTTATCAGCTGCAGATGTCACATTTGCAACCTGAGCTTCGCAATTGCGAAGTCCTCCACATTTCTGCTGCCTTCGCAATTGTGAATGTAAGTTCGCAAATGCGAACATGATCCTCCGCAAATGCGATGAAATGATCACAATTTCGATCCCTGCCCTTCCCAGTTTTACTTCGCAAATGCGAAGAAATCTTCACAATTGCGAAAACTGCTTGGCCCAGCCTTCCTTCGCATTTGCGATGAAGGCCTTAAAAATGCGACCTCAATAGTGATCGCAAATGTGAACCATCACCTCGCATTTGCGAGGTCCGAGGCCTGCAACACAGCTGAAGCACACCAGCTATTCTTCTTAAGTCCAAAACACACCGCAACCTATCTGAAACTCATTCGAGCCCTCAGGGCTCCAAACCGAATATGCACACAAGTCTTAAAACATCATACAAACTTGCTCGCATGATCAAATCGCCAAAATAACACCTACAACTACGAATTTAGCACCAAATTGCATGAAATTGTCAAGATAGTTTCAAAACTTCTATTTTCTCAATTCAAGGTCCGAATTACGTCAAATCAACTCTTTTTCCCATCAAATTTCACAGTTAAGGTATAAATATCATAAAGGAATTGTATCGGACTCCGGAACTAAAATACGGGTACGCTACCAACAAGATCAAATCCTTTAAATTATTACATTTTCAGTCTTATCAATTTCCTTCAAAAATTTATTTCTCAGGCTAGGTACCTTGGAATTCGATTTCGGGCATACACTCAGGTCTATATTTTACTACGGACCCTCCAAAACCGTCGGAACATGGGTTCGTATCCGTTTACCTAAAACATTGACCAAAGTCAATAAAAAAATAACTTTTAGGCCAAAAATCATCATTTCATAATTTTTTCACATAAGGGATTTCCGGTTACACGTCCATATTATGCACGCAAATCGAGGAGAGATAAAATGAGATTTTAAAGGCCTCGGGATATGGATTCGAGTTCTAAAATAGAAGATGACTCTTTGGGTTATCACACCCGGCCAATCAGAGAAGGTATATTCTGGTTAGAGGATGCACTGGTTGCTTTGCAGATTTACCATGAGATCCTACCACATTACCTTGTGGCTACTTCAATGCACCGTCAATTAGTACTAGGATCCATTGACCACATGTTTCCACCTGTTGAGGACGATGACGGGGTAGTGGAGTGCATCCAGATAGCGTCAAGCACAGATCCAGAAGAAGATCTGGAGGAGAAGTCGGAATTCAACGATGACGAGGAGGAGTTTGAGGAAGACCCAGAGAATGATCCGGAAGAGGATCCAGAGGAAAAGGATATGGGAAACAACTCAGGGGATGATTATTAGAGTTGGTTGATTTTTCCTCTTTCCCACTTTGTACCTTATCCCTAGTTTTCCCTTTTATTTTCCAAAAGGGCGAGTTGTCCAAGCCCATGAAGTTTTATGAAACAATGATGTAATCCTTGTTCCCACTTGTATCAGTCCAAATTATCAATGAAAATAAATTTTAGCTACTTTCATCTTCTGGATATTGGATTTCTTGATGGGCCAACACTCAGGCCTATACAACATATTCGGTCTAACCACCACTCTGTAGAACTTGCCCTTAAGTCTAGATGACACATTCTTATCACACAACCCCCCCCCCCCCAAACANCTCGTCAATCTCCTTGTTGCCTCGGATTATAGATCCAAGATCCTTAAAACTATCTCTTTTGGGGATGACTTGAGTATCACTCTTCACTTTCATTTCTGCTTCATGCATCCTATCACTGAACTAGCACTCCAAGCTTTAAAAATAACATCTAACGTCTATTATTCTTCATTTTTCTTGCTTTCCTCTTTTTCTTTTTTAAAAGGCGATAAGATTTAGGATAACATAAATTAACACAATGTAACGACCCGACTGGTCGTTCTGCATTTTCGAACCCCGTTTCCCTAAATAATACTTTCTGCACTTGCTTTAGCTAACTTATGACTAGCGGGGATGGGTGGTTCGGAAGTTAGAAGAGTCTGAGCGAGATTAAGCCTAGTTGCTTCTTTAAGTTCCTTTAAAAAGGCCAAGTTTGACTTCGGTCAACATTTTGAGGAAACAGACCCGGAATTGTGATTTGACAATTTCTGAGGGTCCGCGGGAAAATATGGGACCTGGGCATATGCCCGGAATCAAATTCCGAGGTCCCTAGCCCGAGTAATGAATTTTTATGTAAAATTGTTAAGTTTAAGTTTTAAAGAATTAAATAAACTAAGAAATCATCATTTTCATAGGCATCAGGTTCGGATTTCGATTCTGAAACTTGGTACAATCCGAAATATCAGTTAAAACCCACCCGTAAAATTTGGTGTCCATCCGAGTAGTTTAAGGGCATTTTGACCCGTTGAAAGGAAATTAAGAACTTGAAGTTCATTAAATTGATTCAATTGGTTTTGGGGTTCGACTCCTTGATTTAGCGTTGTTTCGGGTGTTTCGAGGGTCCGACTAGGTCCGCCTCGTGATTTTAGACTTGTCGGTATGTTCGGGCGGGGCTCGAGAGCCCGGAGCGTCAAATGGTCGAGGTTCGAGCAAAGTTGAAACTTAGAGAAAAACCAACTTTGTTGCTTCTGTCATAACCGCTTCTGCGGCTCTTGCACCGCAGAAGCGAGACCGCAGAAGCGGTCGTTTGATCACAGAAGCGGTGTGGGGTAGCTAAGGGAAAATCGCAGAAGCGATTTCTAGACCGCAGAAGTGGTCTCGCATAGGCGGCTTCTGGACCGCAGAAGCGGTACTTCCAATCTAGGCCAGGACCGCGGAAGCGACCCTTTTTCGGCAGGACGGATTCCGCAGAAGCGGAGATTTGTCCGCTGAAGCAAAAATCGCTGGGACAGTGGAGTTCATTAAATACGAACTCAACCCCATTTCCTCATTTCTCATTATACATTTGGGCGATTTTGGTGATTCCAAAGGGGGGATTTTAACATAACATCACAAGGTAAGTAATCCCCACTCATTCTTAGATTAAATACATGAATATTAGATAGATTTAACACTAATAATTAAGTAAGAATCAAAGGGGTTAGGGCTAGACCTAGGGTTTTCATGAAATTAAGATTTAACCACATGATTAGCTATGTAATGAACTAGAAATCACATATTAGTAATCCTTAGGTTATAGAGAATAATTCCCTTCGAAAAATCTCGGGATCCGGGAACGTGGGCCCAGGGTTGGAATTTAGGAAATTTATGGGAAAGGTTGGGAAATCACTTAAATAGTTAGAATTCAACCTTGTAAGCCCTTATTGACTAATCCCTACATTGTTTAACTAGTTCGTGCTCTTTCGGCTTCGCTTTGAGGTTTCAGGCTTGTTCTTGATAGTTAGAAGTGCGCTTCGGAGCGAGGTAAGTCTCCTTTCTAACCTCGTGAGGGGGAATTGTCCCTTTAGGACTAATAAAAGATAAATTGCTATTTCATGCGGGGGCTACGTACGTACTAGGTGGCGAGAGTCCGTGCGTAGCTACTATGATATTAAATGTTTGGGTAGTTTAGGACCCACATCATGCCTAATGTGAGATATCCATTATTTGAATTATCAAAATGATCTTTTATGATATGTTAAGAGACCAGAGAAGAACAAAAAGTGATCATACGTACATTTTTGAACCTTGTAAGGATTTCCTTGTGTATAAATGATGCCTTTGTGTGCATTCTTGATGTTTTAAATTGATATATGTGGATCGGGCCGATCGCCTCTATGTGATAGATGCATCTATGGTATGGGCCGCTCGACCCTCGGCATTGCACAATTTATATTCTGTTGGAGCGGGCCGTCGACCTCAGCATTGTTGCGCATGATATACATATACATACATGTATGCTCGGGCTTAGAACTTTCATGATTTATTGCTAATTCTTGCAAAAGAGGAAAAATGATAAAGGAAAAATGTAATTAAGAGCATGATTATGACTTCCATGATATCTGTCGTATAAATGAACTGTTTATGCTCTAAATTGTTCATCATTATTGTAATATTATATTGACCTAGTGGGTATTAAGTCGACCTCTCGTCTCTACCTCTTCGAGATTAGGCGAGATACTCAGTGGGTACATATTGTTTATGTACTCATGCTACGCTTCTGTACTTAAATGTAACCAACCTCGCGATCAGCCATTAGCTCCAAAATATGCACAAGAAGTGTAGAATGCAGTATCAGTACAATTGACCCCATTTACTGGTAAGTGCTGAGCCTAACCTCAACGAAGTAGTGACGAGGCTACAGTAGGGCATACAACGTATACAACCTGCAACAGTCTACACTAAATAGAAAGGAAATACAGAATGTATTAAAGCAATAATTGGCATAAAGTGAATTCGTAATCCAGTTGTTCTACTAGTATTCAGCTATAACCAATCCTTAAGGATGTTTCCACATCACAGTAATGAATTTCAGCAGAAATAAATACTTAAAACAATAACTAATGCGGCGCGCATCCCGATCCAATCATATAAACAATAACAATGTCATTATTCACCCTTATTCCTCCTTGTTGCGACGTGCAACCCAATCTCACCTGTCCACCCTTATTACTCCTCAACACATATCACCCTTATTCCTCTTGTTGCGGCGCGCAACCCGATCCTACCTGTCCACCCTTATTACTCCTTGTTGCGGCATGCAACTCGATCCCATCAAACAATTATATTTCACCCTTATTTCTCCTGTTGCGACGTGCAACCCGATCCCAATATATATATCAGCACCAAACACAAAAGAATAAAGACAAGAGTTTCACAAGCTAACTCAAATCCCCACATTTCTTATACCTCAATCCACACAATGGAATATCACTACAATTATGAACTTCACCAATGAAAACTACTCAGCGAGACCAATCAAGTAATACCATAAGGCACCAAAAAATCAATATAAGCCAACAAGGAAATAAAATGAAGCTACGAAACCAACAATACTTCAACGGGAACATCAACAGTTAACATGAAACAATTAAACATGGAAACATTTATGAGCAAGTAGCAATTAAGGCAAGAAAGCAAGATATAGGGAAACAGGGAAAGAAAATGGGCTAAATAAGTAATTTGGTGACGCATAGGTACTCGTCACCACACATATATGTCACACACATGATAGTTCACATAGCAAACAAGACGAGGGTCCCTAGTCCCTCAAGTCAAGGTTAGACCAAACATATACCTTAAGCCAACAAGTATATCAAAGCTCTATCACCGCTTTACCTATCGATTCCACCACCCATTCACTCGTATCTAGCCATAACTAACTTAATAGCATCAATAAATGCTAAATAAACCAATTCTAATGCATGAATATAGATTCTCCAATGTTTTCTCCAAAAAGTCAAAATCAACCCCGGGCCTGCTTGGTCCAAACTTGAAGTTCGAACCAAAACCCGATTACTCATTCACCCACGAACTCAAATATGCAATTGGTTTTGAAATTCGACCTCAATTTGAGGTCCAAATCCCCAAAATTTGAAAATCCTAACTTGTACCCAATAACACCCAATTTCCCATGAAAAACCCTAGATTTTGAAGTGAAATCATGTAAAAAGTTGAATTAGATTGAAGAAGATGAGTTAGAAATCACTTACCTATGATTTGGAGAAGTTTGAGTCTTTGAAAAATCGCTTAGGGATGTTTAGAGTTTGAAAGTTTGAAGAATGAAGTGAAAATCCCGTCCAATGATGTTTTGTTCAGGTGCAAATGTCGCAATTGCAAACCTGCTACATGTCTGCTCCTCTTGAAATTGCGAGCATTTTGTCGCAATTGCGAAGTCTGGCCTCTCCTCGATGACTTTGCAATTACGAAGGGGTGTTCGCAAATACGAACAAGTGCTGTCCTGGGCTTCTTCGCAATTGCGATAAAGCCCTCACAATTGCCAATCATGTTAGGCTCGCAATTGCGAAGCTTGACCTCGCAATTGCGAGATCAGAGCCTGCAACAAAAATACTAGCTGCAACAGAAATTTTTCAAGTCCAAACTCAATCCGTGGCCTATCCAAAACTCAGCCGAGCCCTCGGGGCCCCAAACCAAACATGCATACAAGTCTAAAAATATAATACGGACTTGCTCGTGCAATCAAATTATCAAAATAATATCAACAACTATGAATTCAATACCAAAACTCATGAAATTTCAAGATAGTTCCAAAATTTCTAACTTTTCAACCAAAGGTCCGAATTACATCAGATCACCTTCGTTTTTCACCAAATTTCACAAATACAACTTAAATATTATATCAAACTTGTACCGAACTCCGGAACCAAAATACAGTCCCGATACTAACGAGTTCAAACATTAATTCATTTCTTTATTTCCTTTAAAACCAGCAAAACAATTTTCTTCAAAAATTTATTTCTCGGGCTAGGGACCTCGGAATTCGATTACGGGCATACGCTCAAGTCCCATATTTTTCTACGGAACCTCCGGGACCGTCGGAACACGAGTACGGAGCCGTTCACCCAAAATATTGATAGAAGTCAACTAAAATCATATTTTTAAGCCAAAAATCATTATTTCTTAGATTTTTCACACAAAAGCTTTCCGGTATCGTGCTCGGACTATGCACGTAAATCAAGGAGAGAAAAAGGAGGTTTTCAAAGCCTTAGAACACGGAAATAGATTATAGAACAAAAGATGATCTTTTGGGTCATCACACAAATGCACAAACATCTTCTAAATCAGCACCCGATGTCACCAGCAGCTCTACTCCAAAAATCTGCACGGAACATCCAGAAGTGCAGTATCAGTACAACCGACCCCATGTACTGGTAAGCATTTTGTCTAACCTCGTCGAAGTAGTAACGAGGCTTTTAGTTAAAAAGATGCTTATTGCTATAACCTGTACAATATATTAATAGTAAAATAGTTCAAAGTATAATGGATAAAAGTATCATGTACAACTCGGCGAGACAGTCAATAATTACTAAAAAGAACCACATTATAATAATTACGATCTTTCCTGGTATGAGATATATGTCCAAAATGTCAAAATGTCAAATCACATGGTACTGTAACACCCGTCGTGCTTTTATTTCATCTTCACCATGTATAAATAAATTTATGTAACAATTCAATTAGCACAGCAACACCCTTCGTGCGTTCAACTCATCTTTCTGAACGATCGTATAACAGAGCCAACCATATCACCGGAACACAATAATAGGAATTACTAAGTAGGGAATACACAAGTAACAACGGTGGGCAAGGATGCACATGTGGGTCACAGTAAATGACTAATCGAAAAACACGTGAGTAATAACAACATATGGGAAAAAACAAGGAATATAAACAAATTAACTAGCATATTGGAGGCCTAAGTACAAATATAACAACTAAGACGGAAACACATAATCTTTGCAAGTTAAGAGGTAAGAGCATGAATAGCTAGCATGGTTGAAAGCTTAAACTAAAGTGCAACAGAATAGATATAACATGAGTATAGTTATAAAAGCAGGAAATAGGCACGGTGTTCACAAGTTAAGCAAGTAAAAGACATGGACAGTGCAACAACAATTGAGATAAAGGTCAAGTACATGACAATAACAACAAGTCACACAAAATATGTAAATACAACAATAACAGCTCAGAGTAAGGGCACAAACGTATACACGGGAAATAAGTATCACCTCATAATGCATGTCCCTCGTCCTCACCTGTACGGAAACACCCTTCGTGCCATGACCTCACAATAACATACAAGCATAACAATATAAATGAAATGGCACGATATCACCCTTAATGCTTTTACTCTTAATGATATAGCACGACATTACCCTTTGTGCTTTTACTCTCAATAATATGGCACGACATCACCCTTCGTGCTCTACACTCTCCCTCACATGATAATGTATAAACAATGGCATGACATCACCCTTCGTGTTTTACACTCTTCCTTACCAAGCATATATATAACAGTAACAAACAAGGCAGGAAATATAACTGACATCAAAGAGAGTGTTTAACAGATATTCCAAACAATTCCCAATCACAACTTTCCAAGTCAACAATGGTTCAACAACCCTCAAGAACCGTATTATTCAAATACTTCCGCGAATCTCATAAATGATCCACAATACAAGTATAGAGTCTAACATCTCAAGAATATTAATTGTAGTAATGTAGTAACGATTTCACATAGAGGTGACCGAATTAGACACATCAATGTATTCTTACAATTTCCATCAAGTTTGATCAAGTTATAACAAACTAAGTCTTGATATCTATTATTTAATATTATGTCCTTAGTATCTAAGAGTCAAGTAAGGCATTAAGCAGAATGTCACAAAATTCTACACACACAATTATAACGTAATCCACCCCCGCGTATGATTAACCATGGCACATACATATACGTTCGTCACCTCATATATGTATTACCTTCGCATGTAGCAAAGAATGACAAATAGGAGGAAAAGTTCTCTCAACAAATCTAGGCAAAACACTTACCTCGATTCGGCTAACTCAACACTCAACTTAGCCTTTTCCTCTACAAATTCACCTCCGCTCAACTCAATCTAGTCAATGACGACTTAAATACACCGCACAATGCAAGATAAAACCATTTCAATTAATAAAGCTATGATTTTTATTCAACTTCTAAAAAGTCAACAAAAGTCAACCCTCGGGCCTGCCCGGTCAAAACCCGGGTCCAAGGGTAGGTCTTGACTACCCATAGCCTCACGAGTCCAAATATGTATTTTGTTTTCAAATCCGTGTCTTATTCGACTCTTAAATCTCAAATTTTTATTTTTCAAAACTTTGACAAAATCCCCAAATTTTTCATAGTTTTTCCATGAATTTGATGTTAAATCTTGTATAAAATCATGCAATATAGTTGGAAATTGATTAAAGATACTTACCCAATGATTTGGCATGAAAACCCCCTCTCAAAATCGCCTCACCTCGAAGCTAGGGTTCAAAAATATGAAAAATAAAGCAAAAACTTGGAATTCTCAGCACTTAACAGGTTGCAGATGTCGCATTTGCGACAGGAGGTTTGCACATGCGACCATCGCAAATGCAAACACTATATCGTAAATGTGAACTGGAAGGCCTACTGCTTAGGTCGCAATTGCGACCCATACTTCGCAAATGCGATGGCAGGAGTTTCGCAAATGCGGCATAGTCATTCGCAAATGCGAACTCTGCCCAGCAGCCCAGACTTCGAAATTGCGGTTATCGCATTTGAGACAAATACATTGCAAATGCGATGCTACCAGTACCAACAATAAAAAACTATGAAAAATCATTCCGAAACCAATCTGAAACTCATCCGAGCCCTCGGGGCTCGAAATTAAATGTGCACACAAGTCTTAAAATACAACACGAACTCTCTCACGCGCTCATATACTCAAAATAACTTCTAAACCACGAATCGGACGCAAAAATGCATGAAAATCAAACTAAACTTCAAGAACTTCTAGAATCACAACCGAGTGTCCGAACCATATAAAATTAACTCCTAATGATGCCAAATTTTGCAGACAACTTCCATATGACAAAACGAACCTACTTGAAGCACGAAAACCTCAAAATGTTGAATCAAACATCAAGACAAAATCAATGAACTTTGAAACTTCAACTTCCGCAACCGATGCCGAAACCTATCAAATCACATCCGATTGACCTCAAATTTTGTACACAAGTTAAATTTGACATTATAGATCTATTCCAACTTCCAAAATTGAAATTTTACCTCGATATCAAAAAGTCCACTCCCGGTCAAACTTTTCAAAAATCCAACTTTCGCCATTTCGAGCCAAATTCAACTACGAACCTCCAAATCACAATCCAGACGCACTTCTAAGTCCAAAATCACCCAACAAAGCTAACGAAACTAATGAAACTCCATTCCGAGGTCAAATGCTAACAAGTCAAACTTGGTCAACTCTTCCAACTTAGTACTCAATTCTCGAAGTTCATTCTTCCAAATCAATTTAGGATAACTCAAAAATAAACACCGAAGATTTACGCAAGTCATATTACATCATGCGAAGATACCAAGCGAAGTGCAGATACTCAAAACAACCAGTCGAGTCGTTATAAAAGCGACCGATCCGGATGAAATTCTGGTGGAGTTTTGGAAGAGTGCTGGCAAGGCATGCTTGGAGTGGCTCCATTGGTTACTTAATATCATTTTTACAACGAAGAAGATGCCCGAAGAGTGGAGTTGGATCATGATGGTTCCTGTATACATGAAAAAATGTGATATCTAAAATTGCAATAACTATCGAGCTATCAAGATGCTTAGCTATACTATGAAAATCTATGAGAGAGTGGTAGAGCTAAAGGTGATGAGGAGTATGTCTATTTTCGAGAACTAGTTCAAGTTCATTACAGGGCGTTCGACTACAAAAGTCATCCACCTTGTTAGTAGATTGATGGAGCAATATAGGGAGAGGAAAAATGATTTGCATATGGTGTTTATCGACATAGAAAATGCGTACGATAAAGTTCTAAGGGAGGTTTTGTGGAGATGTTTAGATGCTAGAGGTGTACCTGTTGATACGTTAGGGTGATTAAGGACACGTATGATGGAGCAAAGACCCGAGTGAGGATGATGGGTAGGGGTCGGCACTCAACCCTTTTTTGTTTGCCCTGGCGATGGACGTATTGAAGCGCCATATCCAAGGGGAAGTGTCGTGGTGCATGTTATTTGCAGATAATATTGTAGTGATTGACGAGATGCGAAATGATATGAACGTGTAGTTAGAGGTATGGAGGCAGACCCTGAAGTCTAAAAGTTTCAAGTTGAGCAGGACCAAGACAGAATACTTGGAGTGTAAGTTTAGTGGTAAGACTAAAGAGGGGAGGGGAGGGGAGGCTAGACTCGCAGGCTAGCCCTAGGAAAGGAGGTTTTAAGTACCTTGGGTCAATTATTCAGGGGTATAGGGAGATTGATGAAGATGTCACACATCGTAATTGGGAGGGATTGATAAAATATAGACTCACTTCTGGTGTTTTGTGTGACAAGAAGGTGCCACCGAAACTTAAAGGTAAGTTCTACAGAGTGGTGGTAAGACATATGATGTTGTATGGGGATGAGTTTTGGCCAGTCAAAATCGCTCATGTCCAAAAGATTAAAGTAGCATATATGAGGATGTTGAGATGGATGTGCGGGCACGCCAAATTAGATAGGATTAGAAATGAGGTTATTCGTGACATGGTGGGTGTGGCCCCTATTAAGGACAAGATGCGGGAAGCGCGACTTAGGTGGTTTGGTCATGTGAGGAGGAGGAGCACATACGCCCCAGCGAGGAGGTGTGAGAGGTTGACATTGGAGGGCCTACGGAGAGGTAGAGGTAGGCCAAAGAAGATGTGGGAAGAGCTGATTAGGTAAGACATGGCGCAACTTCAACTGACCGAGGACATGACCCTTGAAAAGAAGGTATGAAGGTCGAGGATTAAGATAGTAGAGTAAGTAGTCTAGAGTGTTCATAATAGTAGTATTGGCACGCAGTCTCGCTTTGTATTGGTTGTAGGTTTTTATGACTAACTGTTGTTTTCTATCATTGTTGATCACCTTATTATCTTGTTGTTTTTATTCTACTTTTATATGGCTTTTTGGTGCTGTCCCTTCTTGTTTATATTTTCATTAATGTGGTGCTTATGCTTTCCTGAGCCGAGGGTCTATTGGAAACAACCTCTCTATCCTAACAAGGTAGGGGTAAAGCATGGGTATACACTATCCTCCCCAGATCTCGCGTTGGTTAATATTGGTATGTTGTTGTATTTCGAGTGAATATTATTAGAATAAATTGAGTACATTTTAATGTGTTTGAATCTCAATTTTTGGACAATTTAGTAGAGAGATTTAATGTGGTTTGAATTGAAATTTGAGCTAAATCAAAAGTAGAAGATGAACATGGAAGAAGATGAGATGTGTATCTCATGTGTATCAATTGTGCATTCCATATGTATCCATTGTGTATATCATATATAACCATATATACCTGTGTTTGAAATACATGTGTCGCTGAGAAGTTTTTCAACTCTAATTTACTACGAATTTTGACTCCAAATCAGTCCAAATCACCTTCTATCTTCCTCAAATTTTATATATTTCTTCGTCTATCTATGCTGCATTACAAACTTGTTTAGTCCTCTTAGAGAAGTTATTACTTAATTATAGTTTCATATACATATTCACCATTTGTATACAAAGTAATGTATTAGACTTCAAGCTTTCCCATTTTATTTCCCTTTTCTTTCTGCCCCATTCGACCCACCCTATTTCGGCAGTTGTTTCTAGTTCTGAAATACAAAGTTTTTTTACTTCTTTATAAACTGATCAACAAATAAAGTACGTAAAGATTATGCAGGTGTGCTGCAATGGTTGGTTTCTTTACAACCTGTTTTGTTGATAGCCTTGTTGATCAAATGGTGACCAAATTTTAAATAAGATATTATTGGGGCATGAAAAATGTGAAGATATGAATTTAAACTCCATTGGCAATCGATAAGAAGTTTTGAATTCGAAAATATAATTTCGCGAAATAGTTATTCTTTCAGATTGAGTGTCATTGCAAATGATTCGGAATATTCTTTGAAGTTTATATCTCAAGTTTGAGAGAATTTGGTGAAGATTCGAGTTGGTTTTGGTTAGAATTTTAAATTGAAACTTGAAGAAGAAGGCATAAATATATTGTATATACATTGTATATCAGGTATACAAATAATATACCAAATATATACAACTAACATAACTGTATTATATAAGGTATGAAATTGCAGTTTTTGACATAATTTTGTATAACAAAAAATTGTACTATATAAATTGTAGCTTTTTACCGATTTTGTATAAGAAAAATTATATAGAAATTATATATAAATTGTAATTTTTGACCAAATTTGCAAATATTTTAAAAAAAAACTTTAGTTACCTTTTGTAAATAGAAAAACTTAGCTAAAGTAGGTATGTATATATATATATGGGAAAAATCCTTATCCGATGTGAAATTACCAGTTATGTCAGTCCAAAGTAAGTTAGTACAAAAATTATTCAATTCACAAAATATTATCAATATTAGCCAATTAGCTATTTGTAGCAACAAAAAAACAGATCAAACTTTTTTGCTTTATTTTAAGTGGGTGTTATTGGAATAGATTAGATACAACATAAGGAGTTTAAATCTCATTTTTGGATGCTCTGGTAGAGTTTTGAAGTGATCTGAATTGAAAATTCGAAGAAAAAGATGAACATGAAAAAAGATGATACGTGTATTACACTGTGTATTACATATGTAGCATATCTGTATCAAATGTATATCACATGTATACTCTGTTGGGTTTGTTATTTAATAAATAATAACAAAAAAGGTGTGAATGGAAAATGATGGGGAAAAAAATGGAGGGATGACCCGCGACCCAGTCCGGTCTAGCCCGTTTTTCTTTCCCGGATTAATTTAAATTCGTTTTAAATTTCCCCTAAAAATTTCCAACAGCCATGACTGTTCTGAAAGGTTGCAAACCTCTTCAGAGGGTCACACCTGTTCCAACAACCATGACTATTCTGAAAGGTTGCAAACCTCTTCAGAGGGTCACACCTGTTCCAATAGCCATGACTGTTCTGAAAGGTTGCAAACCTCTTCAGAGGGTCACACCCGTTCCAACAGCCATGACTATTATAAAAGGTTGCAAACCTCTTCAGAAACATCACCAAGCTGGATATAAATAGACCTTCAAATCCCACAATATTTACTTATGAAATTTTCTGAATCTTCTTCTTCTTCTTCTTCTGCACAAAATATTCCAGTGTGTTTTACGATCATCGAGTGGTTCGCCGATGACCAGAGTTTTAGGTACCGATACACTGGTAAGTTAAATCGTTCTATCCTGGGAGGATATATTCCAAAACCTAGGGTACTTAAGGGGAATAATTTTCTTAAGGACACGCTGTGTATTCAGTGGGCTCGATTTGTTCCTACAACGTTTTTTCAGAATTTATTTTGAAGAAGTTTACTGTGTTCGGAATTTAATTTCTACTAACTTTTTGTTTCTGTTTTTAGAAAGATTATTATTTAATTTACAGTAATACAGATAATTAACAATCTTAAGGAAATTATTGGAAATCGGTTAATAGAGAAAAAAAACCATCGTGGTAATATTTGTTTGTTACTGCTGAGAGAGACGAAATAAGTGATGGAATTGGAAGTGTATTTTTCTCCTATTCGTGTACTTTCTCGCCAATATATGGTGTGTTCACTTCAACAGTATATTAACATGAGAACATTTTTGAAATATAACCATGACAAACACTGGTTGATTACATGATTTGAAGACAAGGCAAAATTATTGCCTTGGCTTACATTGGATTCACAAATATAAGTATTTGAAGATTGCTAAAGCATAATCAAAATTTATTGACATGGAAAACTAATATCTCATGGTCCATGAATCAGTGAGTGGCAAAGGGCCGGCGTGAGTTCAATAGGATTTTCAACCAAAATGAAATGACGTTATTGAAACTAATGTCGTGGCTGTTCGAATAAATTTTGTCCATTGAATTTGTTTCATCGTTCTGTTAGCATGTGGAAATTCATGATAATTTCCAATTCACATAAATGTCTTGTCATAATAATGGTAACGTTGGTCAAGTCGTAACGTTTGGACATAATTTTTTAGTAAATTGTATTGCCACACGATCTTTACTAATAAGTGTGCACAAAATTTTGCTCATGTATACCTTATTTGTGAATAATTTTTTTTTTGGTCTTTGTTACAAAAGAAAATTTAAAACTAAAAAATATTTAAGGTTGTAAGCATGAGGCTTACACTAATACTTGAAGTATTAGTGAGATCATGAATATAGTATATGTAAAGATATACATATGTTAGTTTGATAAGAATAATATATCAAACTATTGAAATATTTAAGTGTTATAATGGTTTAGTTGAAAAACCATTTGGAAAGGGAATTAAAATTCTCGTTATTTTCTACACTCGTTATAGAGAATAAAATCTTCGTGATTTTCTACTCCTGCTTCGAGATCAAAATTTTCATGACTTTTTACTCATTTGTTGAGATTAAAGTCTTCGTGACTTTCTACTCATTTGTCGGAAATTAAAGTCTAAGTGACTTTATACTCGTTTTGGAGATTAAAATCTTAGTGATTTTCTACTCTAATTTATTATTCGATTTGAAGATTAAAAACTTTATCGTTTATTAAATTTAATTGTGTCACATATTACTCGGTTTGAAGATTAAAAACTTCACCGTTTATTAGATCCAGTATCAGGTATTTCTCGGTTAGAAGATTAAAAACTTCACCGTTTATTAATTCTGATTGTGTCAGATTGGTTTGAAGATTAAAAACTTCATCATTTATCTGGCTCTGTTATGACACAACCAACAGTTCATGTGGTTGGCTCTACAAAGCAATAGAGGCGGCGTTTGAAGAAATATGTTTGGAATATGGCATTATTCACCAAACGATTGCCCCTTCATTATCGAAATCTAATGGAATTGCGGAAAGAATGAGTAGAACGTTAAAGGAGATGATAAAATACCTTGTTGTAAGTTCCGGTTTAACCCAAATCTTGTGGGGAGAAGCTATTCTTACAGCTTACTTAATACTCAATTGAGTTCCCCATAGCAAAACGGAATCCATTCATATGAAAAATGAATGAAAGGAAGAAAATCCAACTAGAAATATTTTCAAGTGTGGGGGTTATTTGGGTAAAGTAAAAGTTCTTAAACCCAAAAAGAATAAGAATCGGATCGGAAATTGTTGATTCTGTTTTCATAAGATATGCAACAAATAGTAAGGCATATCGTTTTCTGATTCATAAATCAGAAAATCCTGATATTCATATTAATACGGTATTCGAATAAGATAATACTGAATTCTTTGAGAATATTTATCCATATAAAAAGGAATGTGAGTCGTCTAGTGAAAATCTAAGTGAACACAGGAAGAAGCAAAAGAAAGTACACCTATTGAGCTGAATCCAAGACGTAGTAAACGTCAAAGGGGAACTACTTACTTTGGACTAGATTTTCTGACATTCATGTTGGAAGTGAGCCTCAAACATTTAAAGAAGCAATGTCTTTCTCGAAAGCACAATGTTAGAAAGATGTAGTCAATAGTGAGATAAAACCCATATTAAGTAATCATACTTGGAAATTGATTGATCTTCCTCCAGGAAATAAACCTTTGGGTTCTAAGTGGATTTTCAGAAGAAAAATGAAAGCTGATGGTACTATTGACAAATATAAGGCAAGATTGATTGCCAAAGAGAAGGTCTTGATTACTTTGACATATGATTACCGGTAATGAGAATTACATCTATTCGGATGGTAATAGCGTTAGCCACCGTGTATGGCATTGAAATCCATCAGATGGACGTAAAAGACAACCTTCTTAAATAGAGATTTGGAGGAAGAATTTATATGGAACAACCTAAAGGGTCCGTGGTTCTGGGGAAAGAAAAGAAGGTGTGTCGACTTGTTAAGTCACTTTAAAGACTAATACAAGCACCCAAACAATGACATGCGAGATTTGACCAAATAATATTGTCAAATAATTTCAAAAATAAATAAATTAATGAGTGTAAACAAATGTGTTTACGTTAAGAATACTTCAAATTATATAGTCATTATTTGATTATATATGATATGTTGATGAAATATTTAAAATGTGGGGGCTTTTAGCTTATGCATGACAAAAGCCAATGTTAGACGTAATGTCTAAATTATATAATTTTTGAACTCCATTGATATAGTAGTTGGTAAAATCATCAGTTGTTTAGTCTTAATGAAGACTAGTTGATGAAACTACTAATTCGGAAGTTGGTCACATGCCTTTCTCGAAAGGTCATTTTCTTTAATGAAAATTTATATTGTTTAGTTCTTTTATGAAATGATGTCACTTTGAAGGTTGTGACTTTTCATAGAAAGATACGTCTGTACGTTTTTGTATATACATGACCGTTCATGAACGATTATATTAATACATTGGTCTATAATGAGGTGAACTAACTGATGAACATGACCAAAATCCATTGCAAGTTGGATTTGTTTCATGAATGGAGGTGCTATAATTTGCATATCATATAGACATATGAATGAATAACTTACAAATGTTTGAAAATGGCGGAATGATTATGAAATGTGTTATATATTAAAAGGTTGTGGCCACAACTGATGCCAATCATTCCAGCTGTTGTTATAATTACTACATTAAGTGTAGTCAATAATCTGATATGCAATCGAAAATCGAGACGTATTAGTCTACAACATAAGGAAGTTTGCATTGAACGTTCATGACAATGAAACGAGTTTTGAAGTATTTGAAATATACTCCAAATTATGCTTTGCACTACAATAAGTATCCCACGATAATAGAGGGGTATAGTGATGCAAATTAGGTCACCGGTTCAACCGATTCTAAACAGTCGGTAGATGAACGATGTCTTGAAAATCGTCCAAACAAATGTGCATTGACCGCTCTATAGTGGAGGCTGAGTTTATAGCCTTAGACAAGGCCGGTGAAGAAGCTGAATGGCTCTGGAATTTCTTGGAAGATATTCCATTTCGGCCCAAACCTTAAGCACCTATATGTATACATTGTGATAGTCAAGCGACAATAGGTAGGGCAGGGAGCGTTATGTATAACGGAAAATCTCGTCATATCCGACGGAGATACAATACCGTTAGACAACTACTCTCTAGTGGTGTTATCACAATTGACTACGTAAAGTCAAGAGATAACGTGTTAGATCCACTTACAAAAGGCTTATCTAGAGAGGCAGTTGAAAGATCATCAAAGGGAATGGGGTTAAAGGTCTAGGACAAGTCATCATAGCGGTAACTCTACCTAGAGACTGGAGATCCCAAGAGCTAGGTTCAAAGAGATCAAACAAATTTATGAATGACGGTTCAACATTGTCAACTAACTCAACCCATTCTCGTGATGAAGACAATGTTCAAAAACGAGGTAAAGCATTAAGGATTTTTTTATGAGTCAATAAAGCTTAAAACTTTTTAATGATTTGCTAAGTCTGGCAGGATATGACCAGATAGTGTGTCTTTAGGATTACACGTTTAGGAATCACCTATATGAGTGTGAAGTGTAAGCCGCTTCAAGGAGAATGAAAGTAAAGGCCCATTCTCTAAGCACTCATAAAACCAGGCGGTGTTCCTGACTGAAACGAACACAACCGTGAGAACCGTAGATGGTTAAGGATTGATTGTATGACTTATGTTGTCTAGGTATACAATAAAGCTCGACGGTTCAAGATATCAAATATACCGATTGACCGAGTATATCCGATATAAGTTCACTACGGAAAGTTCAAAGGGAAACCTACTTATCCAGATGCAATCAGTTCTTGTTTGTAAAACACACACATGTCCGTGCATTCCTTTAAGTTTATAGCCATTCCCATTAATGTGGGGGATTATTGGGTTTGTTATTTAATAAATAATAATAAAAGAGGTGTGAATGAAAAATGGTGGAAAAAGAAATGGAGGGATGACCCGCGACCCGATCCGGTCTAGCCTGTTTTTCTTTTCCGGATTAATTTAAATTCGTTTTAAATTTCTCGCAAAAATTTCCAACAGCCATGACTGTTCTGAAAGGTTGCAAACCTCTTCAGAGGGTCACACTTGTTCCAACAGCCATGACTGTTCTGAAAGGTTGCAAACCTCTTCAGAGGGTCACACCTGTTCCAACGGCCATGACTGTTCTGAAAGGTTGCAAACCTTTTCAGAGGGTCACACATGTTCCAACAGCCATGACTATTCTGAAAGGTTGCAAACCTCTTCAGAAACATCACCAAGCTGGCTATAAATAGACCTTCAAATCACAGAATATTTACTTACGAAATTTTCTGAATCATCTTCTTCTTCTTCTGCACAAAATATTCCAGTGTGTTTTACGACCATCGAGTGGTTCGCCGATCACCAGAGTTTTAGGTACCGATACACTGGTGAGTTAAATCATTCTATCTTGGGAGGATAT
This sequence comes from Nicotiana glauca, assembly GCA_026770625.1. Taxonomy (NCBI): domain Eukaryota; kingdom Viridiplantae; phylum Streptophyta; class Magnoliopsida; order Solanales; family Solanaceae; genus Nicotiana; species Nicotiana glauca. Next base: position 76,236 of record MU686801.1, read on the forward strand.
ATTCCAAAACCTCGGGTACTTGAGGGAAATAATTTCCGTAAGGACATACTGTGTATTCAGTGAGCTCGATTTGTTCCTACAATATTTTTCTAGAATTTATTTTGAAGAAGTTTACTGTTTTCGGAATTTAATTTCTACTAACTTTCTGTTTTTGTTTTCAGAAAGATTATTATTTAATTTACAGCAATACAGATAATTAACATACTCATGTATACCTATGTGTGAGATACATGTGTGATACATGTTTGATACATGTGTCGAAGAAAAAAAATTGAACTCGATTTTAACTATAATTTTTGATACCAACTTAGTCCAAATCACATCCAATCTTCCTCAAATTTTATATATTAACTCATCTATATATTTTCAGTGAATTTCAACTATATTTATTAAAAAATATTTCTTTTTGCTTAGATTTTTGGAATCATATAAATAATATTTTATTACCTTGTTTGTTACTTTATCAATGAGATTTTATTTCCGCATTGCATCTAATATTGCTGATCACCTTTAAAAATATGAAAAGAGATTTTTGGGTGTGATTATTGGAGAGAAAAAAGCAAAAAGAGTCGTGTAGCAAAGACCCTACATCAGACCACTCTACTTTTTGTTTTGTCCGAAAATAGACCAAAAAAAAAAAGGAACAAACAACAAGTAACATGGACAAGGACGAGGAAAACGCAAAGAGAGTCATGTAGTGATCTTTCCCGAGAAGGAACGCACTTTCATTTTTCAAAGGGATGTAGACAAAACGCCGGATATTAGGAGTTGAATCATGTGAAACCAATTCATGCGGCATCTTAAAATCCAGAATAATCTTGATTTAGGATGTGCTAGTCTTAAGCAGAAAAATTAGAAATACTAAAAATTATTACTTATAAAAAGAAGTTTTGGAGTAATAGTAAAGTTATAGTAAAGTTATATTTATGTGATTTATAGGCCATGAGTTCGAATCATGAAAGTAACTAGTAATACTTGCATTAGGCAAGATGTCTTGGGGTGCAACTCTTCCCCAGACCTTGCATGAATTGGGGATACTTTGTGCATCAGAAAGTAGTATCTATTGTTAGACAATCTGAAAATTTTAAGTGACTAAAAATAGGAAAAACAAATGAACAGAAATGGCAGAATTATGTTCCGAGCTCACAAATTCCTTGTGTGTTCTTAAAGAATCTTATCCCCTCACTGTTGCCCAAGGTTAACGGATAAATTCTTCCCAGGATAGAACGAAACTTCCAACTTAGCGGTAGCCGTACTTCGAACCACTAAGTTATCAGCGAACTCAAATTAATGGTGGAAATCACACGACTCTGACTAACTTTGGACGACGACGGCGCGAGACCCCTTCCTCTTAGCTTTTTTTAAGAGCTTAAGGAAGTGCTTCTATATTTAAACCCAACAAAATACTTGTCTTTAACTAATGAGGGACAAAGTGCAAAAGCCAACGTTGCTTTTTCACCTTCTTTTCTCGTTTTCCATTCACACTACCACTTCAACTCCAACACCTATGAAGCTGTGTGAATTGCTGCGAAAATATGAAGAAAAGAATATTATGACACCAGTACTCATTTTTGAGATCTTTACACAAATAGTCGGTCATACTCATTGTTCACTTTCTCTAGCCATATACATAGATTATACATTAATTATACATAATTATACACATATAATGCATACGTTATGTATATATTATATATACGTCCTCCGACTATTTTTAATTTAAGTTGTTGGATGAGCGATAGTTTGAGTTAATTCTTCTACTTTTTTTTCATCCTTGACCTTTGTTGCAGATTTGAGCTCTAAGATTTGAGAATCTTGAGTTCTCTACCCCCTTAACGGGTTATCCGACACACAGCTGAATTCGTTGAGCCACAAATTTTTGGATTCCCAATTATAAAAAGAGATATTATTGTAGGTACTTAAATTCATAAAATAATTTAAATTATATTTTACATTTAAGATATATTAGTTTGAAAAAATATTGTGGATTAATATAATTTTATTAATTATTATTTTGTATTTAACTGATTCTTCCAAAAACTACTGTGTGAATCAAGTATACGATTATCTTTTCTTGATTTAATTCTTTGTTGGGCGCAGTTTACATTGATGCTTTTTCTGAAAGACTATAACTTGCCACTGATTATGGAATTTTAGTGTTTGAAATCGAGCTTTCATGACTTATATTCACTCTTGAAAAAAATACACTTATCACTTCAATATGAGAATGTCGTTTGCCAAAAGATTGTTACTCATTGTTTATTTGGTACAAATTAATTAGAAAGACTAAGTTCAATAAAGGGATTTCAATTGAATCCCCTTTGTTGGAAAATTATATTGTTCAAATAATTTTTTTTGCATATATATATATATATATATATATATAATTTTTTTAATCTCCTTGACATAAGGGAAGCTTTAATTTTTGGGGGTAAAGGTGCTTCAAAAATTGTTTTAGGTCGCAAATTCAAATCCTAAGTATGTGCGCTCTTACATTTTTGAATCTCCTTGTTATGATTCTAGGCTCCACTACTGGTTAACCCTTAATCCCAAACGATTATATGAATCATCAATAACCATATTACTCAATTTAAATTCATTTCAGATCAATATTATATAAAATAAAATAAAATTTAGAAGTGCTAGAAGTTATTTATATTTTATTCGGATAACGAATATCTGAAACCAACAAAAAAAAAGGAAAAATTAAAAAAAAAAATTCCCTCCTTAAAGAAAATCACAACTCACCAAATGTCCACAAATAAAGAAACATGCATGCTGACAAGAGACTTATGAAGAATATCCATACAGCACAGCTAAGAGATCATTTATTTATTTTCTTGCAATGTATAATAACAAGATGAGGGACTGGTGCAAATGAATTGAACTTAGTCTAGGAATAGATTAAGGCATAAAAATATGCATTGGAGAGAATTATTGATTCTTATCAAGGATATGAGTGACTTAAGATATATAATAGTATATATGTATGCACCAATAATGGGAAGTCAAATTCACCAAATTTGAAGGAATCCTTCACTTCAACCTGCCAAATCTCTTCATATGCTATAAAATCTTGTTAGACAACAACTTTTCATCTCAGAAACGAATCTCGTTGTGAGTAATGAGTTGAGAGAGTAAATTCTGAAATGTATATCTGCCTTTATTTATATTTATTGTCAGTGGCAGATCCAGAATTTTGTGCAAGCGAGTTCAATCTTAGAAGTACATAACTTTAGTCGTAAAATATAGTTGTCAAGTGGGTTCAGATAAAATATTTATACAAAATTTACGCAGCTTTAATCGTAATTTATACATAAACACAGTATTATTTTTTGATAGCGTGTTCAGTTGAACCCGCTTGCCACCAAGTGCATCCGCGTACTGTTAATTGTCAGCACATATATACCAACACGTCACTGGGTTTTGCTAAACTCGCACTCATTGTTGAGTCCGCCATAACTCTTTTTAATGTATATCTAGCTTGAGTTTTCAAATACTGACTGCAAATAATTAAGAAAATATGATAAAACGTGCAACTTAGTTTCTAAGAACCTTACTTGTGAGGAAGTCCAGGATAACATTTGATAAAACTTAAGTTTCAAGATTTAGCTCAACTAGAAACACAGTAAAATATTCAGTCATATATAGAAGCAATGAATAATATGGGCATACTAGGAGAGATATGGTCAAGAATGAAGATATTCAGGACAAGGTAGATATAGCCTCCGTGGTGGACAAGATGCAAAAAACGATGCTAAGATGGTTCGGACATGTGAATAGGAGATGCCCGGATGCCTCAGTCATGAGGAGGTGTGAGAGATTGACGATGATAGGTCTGGGGAGAGGTAGAGGTAGGCCGAAGAAGTATTGGGGAGAGGTGATTAGCCAGGACATGGCGTATCTCCAACTTACTGAGGACATGATCCTTGATAGGAGGGTGTAAAAATTAAGGTGTTTGACCAAGCTTTTGGAAGGAAAAAAAGTGCTTTTGAGGAGAAGCAGAAACAGTTTTGGAGAAACTGAAAAAGTAGCTTCTCTCCAAAAACACTTCTTTGAGAAGCACTTTTGGGAAAAATATACTTAGAAGCAGTTTTTTAAAGCTTGACCAAACACTAATTACTGCTCAGAAGTGTTTTTCAAACTAATTAGCCAAACACAAAGTGCTTCTCACCAAAGTACTTTTGAGAAAAATATTTTTGAAAAAAAGCACTTATCAAAATAAACTGATTTTTGCAGCTTGGCCAAACATGCTAATAACCAACCTCTCTACATGTACAAGGTAGGGGTAAAACTGCATACACACTATCCTCCGGAGTCCAGAACCTTATTAATAATTTTTTTAACATAAAATACATTTTTAATGTTAAAAAAAATTACTTTTCTACCTATTTCGCAGTTTTATACTGCGAATTGCCTTAATTCTGCCGTTAAGGCAATTCGCAGTATATAACTGCGAAATAGGTATTAAATTTTTTTTTTTAATATTCGTTGACATTTCGCAGTAGTTTACTGCGAATTACACCAATAAAATATACCCCATCTTCTTCCCCAGAACCCATTCGCCATTATCAACCAAATTTGGTCCCCCCCTTTCTGTCCCAGTCCCATTTCTTAAAAAAAAAAAAAATTTCGGTCCCACCCGTCCCCTAAAGAGCAACATCTGTAGGCCCCACACGAAGGGTTGTTTGGATTCCGTTTGGGTGAAAAAACTCACTTTCACAGCCTTTACATCGAGGTATTTCAATCTATGTTTATGTCGAAACTCATATATTAT
>MU686806.1:0-14653 GCA_026770625.1 Nicotiana glauca
ACACCCAATCATCAACTTGAAATTCCAAATCTCTTCGGCGAACGTCCACATAGGATTTCTGGCGACTCTGAGCAGCTTTCATCCTTTTCTTAATGACTTTAACTTTCTCCATAGCCTGGTACACAAGATCTGGCCCTAGCAATTCTGCTTCACCCACTTCAAACCACCCAACTGGAGACCTACACCTCCTTCCGTACAATGCCTCAAACAGGGCCATCTGAATGCTAGTATGAAAGCTGTTATTGTAAGAAAATTCTATAAGTGGTAAGTGGTCATCCCAGCTACCTTTGAAATCCAAGACACAAGCCCGCAACATATCCTCAAGCGTCTGAATAGTTTGCTCGACCTGACCGTCGGTCTGCGGATGGAAAGCTGTGCTGAGATTCACCTGAGTACCCAAATCTTGCTGAAATTTCTTCCAAAAATTAGCTGTGAACTGGGCCCCTCGATCCGAGATAATAGAAAGCGGAGTGCCATGAAGCCTTATTATCTCCTTGATATACAACTTAGTATATTATTCTGCAGTATCGGAGGACTTGACTGGCAAGAAGTGAGCTGATTTGGTGAGTCGATCCACTATTACCCAAATTGAGTCGAACTTGCTGAGTGCGAGGTATCCCTACGGCAAAATCCATGTTGATCATCTCCAATTTCCACATTGGTATTTCCATAAGCTGAGTTAACCCACCAGGCCGCTGATGCTCAGCCTTCACTTGTTTGTGTAGGGTTATCCTGGTCTTCCTTGTATGATCGCATTAGAGAGCGTCAGTATGATGATCCACATTTGCTTGTCCTTAAGGACAGAGTTCAGCATGATGATGCTAGGGATGTGACTATTGATAGTGATGGTGTGTTGCGGATGCAGGGCTGGATTTGCGTGCCCAATATGGATGGGCTCCGAGAGTTGATATTAGAGGAGGCCCACATCTCGCGGTATTCCATCCATCCGGGTGCCGCTAAGATGTATCAGGATTTGAGGCAGCACTACTGGTGGAGAAGAATGAAGAAGGACATTGTGAGTCATGTAGCTCGGTGCCTCAACTGTCAGTAGGTCAAGTATGAGCATCAGAGACCCGGTGGTGTGCTTCAGCGCATGGATATTCCCGAATGGAAATGGGAGAGGATTACTATGGACTTCATGAGTGGTCTCCCTCGGAAAGTGAGGAAGTTTGATTCAGTTTGAGTGATTGTGGATAGGCTGACCAAGTTCGCGCACTTCATTCCAGTGTGTACCACCTATTCTTCGGAGCGGTTAGCGGAGATTTTTATCTGGGAGATTGTACGGTTGCATGGGGTTCCAGTTTCTATTATATCAGATAGGGGTACTCAGTTTACCTATCAGTTCTGGAGGACTTTTCAGCAAGAGTTGGGTTCACAGGTAGAGTTGAGCACATCGTTTCATCCTCAGACGGACGGGCAGTCCGAGCGTACCATTCAGATATTGGAGGACATGTTGCGTGCCTGTGTTATTGACTTTGGAGGTTCTTGGGCTGATTACTTGCCTCTTGCAGAGTTTGCTTACAACAACATCTATCAGTCCAGCATTCAGATGGCACCGTATGAGGCCTTATATGGGAGACGGTGTAGATCTCCGGTTGGTTAGTTTGAGCCCGGCGAGTCTAGACTATTGGGGATAGAATTAGTTCAGGATGCCTTAGAGAAGGTGAAAGTGATCAAGGAAAGACTTCGCACAGCCCAGTCGCGTAAGAAGAGTTATACAGACCGGAAGGTTCGAGATGTATCTTATTCGATGGGCGAGAAGGTCTTGTTGAAGGTTTCGCCTATGAAAGGCATTATGAGGTTTGGAAAGAAAGGGAAGCTGAGTCCACGGTTCATTGGACCTTTTGAGATACTTAGGAGGATTGGGGGGTGGCCTATATGCTTTCTTTCCCGCCCAGCTTGTTGGGAGTTCACCCGGTGTTCCATGTTTCTATGCTCCAGAAGTATGTTAGGGACCCTTCTCATGTGTTAGACTTCAGCACGATCCAGTTGGATGAGGACTTGACCTACGGTGTGGAGCCAGTGGCTGTCTTGGGTCGTCAGGTTCGAAAGTTAAGATCAAAGGACATAGCTTCGGTGAAGGTGCAGTGGAGAGGTCGGCCCGTGGAGGAGGCCACTTAAGAGACCGAGCACGAGATGCGGAGCAGATATCCTCACTTATTTGAGACTCCAGGTATGTTTCTTGACCCGCTCGAGGACGAGCGTTTGTTTAAGTTGGGGAGGATGTGACGACCCAGCCCGTCGTCACGTGAGTTACCGCCCCGCTTTCCCCGTTTTATGCTTCTATATGTTTCATTATAGGTGGTTGGTGAATTTGAAGTAATTCGGATAGAGTTCGGTTAGAAATGAGACAATTAGTCTCTTTAAAAGAAAGTTAGTTTGGAAAAGTCAACCGGATGTTGACTTATGAGTAGAGGGCTCAGAATGAATTTCCGATGATTCTACTAGTTTCGGGTGATGATTTGTGACTTAGGAGCGCAATCGGAATTGAATTTGGAGGTCCGGTGTAGAATTAGGCTTGAATTGGCTAAGTTTGAATTTTGGCGAATTCCAGTGGGTAGGTCAAATTTTAATCCGAGGATCAGAGTGGAATTCCGAGAGTTGCAGTAGCTCCGTTAGGTAATTTTGGATATGTCTGCAAATTTTCAGGTCATTTGGACATCGTTTGGTCGGGTTTTTGATCAAATACAAGTTTCGAAAGTTTTAGTTTCACTTAGTCTTGAATCCGTGGTAATTTGATGATTCTTGTGTTGTTGGATGTGTTTTTATGACTCGAGAAAGTTTGAATGAGGTATTAGAATATATTTGTGCTTTTAGTTGAGGTCTCGAGGGCCTCGGGGTGATTCCGGATGGCTAACAGAAGAGTTTTTGGACTTGATGTATTGTAGAAATGCAGCAGCTATTGCAGGCCACTTTTGGCCTTCGCGTTCGCGTAGGTGTCCTTCGCGTTCGTGTAGTTGTATTTACTGGGTCATCGTGTTCGCGTGAGTCGACTCGCATTCGCGTAGAAGGGCCTGAGGCCCTGCCTAGTTTGTTCATCGCGTTCGCGATTAGAGGGGGCGCGTTCGCGTAGGTCTGAGGCTCAAGCCTTCGCGTCCGCGGGTGAGCAGACGCATTCGCGAACGGTAAATTTGGCCAGTGGAAAATTTATTCATCGCGAATGCGAGAGGGACCTTGCGTTCGCATAGAAGGAATTTACATCTGGACAGAATGATTTTAAGTGTTATTTCATCCGCGACCCATATCACTTTTCCACCATTTTTACTCCGCCTCAAGAGCTTTTTGGTAGATTTGAAGAGGGTTTTCGACGGGTTTTGATTGGAGGTAAGCCCTATGGCCTAGAAACATCATCTAACTATGATTTCAACACCTAAATTCAAGGAATTTGAGTAAAAAGGGAAGAACTAGGGCTTGTGTTTTCTTAATGAGAAATTGGATTTTGAAGGAGCATTTGAACTCCGATTTTGATAAAATTTATATGTACGGACTCGTGGCGAGACGAGGAATACAGTGATCTAAATTTTGGAATTTTTCGAGAAGTGGGCCCGGGGCTCGGGTTTTGCCAATTTCGTGATTTTTAATATTTTTCGAGTAATTTTGATTGGGTTATGTTTCTTTAGCATATAGTAATATATTCGTTGTGGTTTTGACTAGATTCGATGCACGAGGAGGTCGATTCAAGAGGAAAGGGCATTACGGACTAGTCTACGGCCGGTTTGAGATGAGTAATAGATGTAGATGATGACCTGAGGGTTTGAAACCCCAGTATCTCACATTATGATGCTGTATTGAGGCGAGACACGTACTCTACTGTGAGTGCGGGGTCGTTTGTGGACAGGATTATGGCTTAGTCCATCCGAGAAATATCTATACTGTGTTATATGCCTAGAAATTGACTAGTAAACATCTTACTTGGATTGTTATGAGCATAATTGGGCTGCGAGCCAACTATTTGGATCCCTTAGGGATTATTATCACTGCCTCCATGATATTGAGCATGTTCCCATGATATCAGTCCTGAGTTAAATATTGTCTAAAAATGAGTAGAAATCTTCTAAGGCTTTAATCACTTAAACTATAATACCTGTTAAATGGAATCGAAAATGGTAATTGATTGTGCCCGTGTGGCTTGCTTGCATATATATATTTGGACTGATTGTGGACCGGGCTGCACGCCGCAGCGAATGCTACTATGTCATTGCGCTTGGTCTGTAGGAGCCCCTTCGGAGTCTGAACCCCCACAGTGAGCGCGGGTATGGCTGTACACCGCAATGGTCATGTGCATATTGCATTCATACATTGATATCTATCTGTCATTGATTTATTGTTGCTTACTGTTAAATGTGCTAAGAGGGTAGTTTCAGCTTTACATTGTGGTATTTTGGGATTTCTTACTTTCAGCCATTATATATGTCTATTACCACTGAGTTGGAAGTACTCACTTTACTCCCTGCACCATGTGTGCAGATTCAGGTGTTCCGGAGACTTAGCTGAGCAGTCGCTGTCTTCCAGATTTTTATCAGAGTTGTCGAGGTAGCTGCCTGATGTTCGCAGGACCCGACTTCTCCCCTTTTTTTCAGTTTTATTTCCACATTCCAGACTTATGTATTTTTAGATATTTGTTACTCCGTTGTTTAGAGGCTCTAGACTTGTGACCCCAGATCTTTTGGGAGTGTTTTTATCAGACTTCGTATTTCTCCATATTATTTTTCTATAAATATTGGATTATTATTCTAAGACTATTACATTCTCCTTAAATTGTCAATAGTGAGTTATCAAATTGGGTTCGAGAGTGATAAATGGTCAGGCTTGCCTAGCTATATGGTTGGGCGCCATTACGACCGGGGTTTGGATCGTGATATAAACAGAGTCAATCTTTTCCTCGATTCGGGATTCAACCGGTGACTTGGGACACCATAAATATCCCAAGTGGTGACTCTGAATCTTAATAATAAATCTCGTTTCGATTCTCCTTTAATTGAAAAAACTCTTTTATACCTTTCCGGGGGTGTAGAAAAAAGGAGGTGTGACAATAATGTATTGACAATTACCATAAAAAAAAAAAGAGAGTTATGGCAATGACTGTTGTTATAAATACAGCAGAATACAGTTGGCTTGAGAATACATACGAAAATACTTAGTTGAAATACATAACTAAAACTAGAACAAATAGTGTTCAAAAAGCTATGGAATGAACTTTTGAATACCTCAAAATACAATATGCAAAAGGCACTGTAATAAGTTCAAATCAGTAAATGAACTTTTGAATACATTTAAACACATCTAAATAAAGTATTCAAAAGACACTGGAATAAGTACAAATCAATGAACTTTTGAATACACATAAATATATTTACATACAATATGCAAAAGTCATTGTAAATAAGCGCAAATCAGTGAAGGCACTTTTCAACATACATATAATTCAAATCAATATATAAGAAGAGAAAGCAATGTATTCACTATTACACACATATAATTACAATAAAATACAATAAGAGAAACCCATTGGAGAAGGTAATACTCAATGTATGAGGACTCAAATACATATAGATACATCAACAATTACCTTTTGGTACCATATATCCGAGCTAGTTCCTGCATCGACATCTTTTCCCTTAACATCTGAAGGATCATCCATAGGTTTTCTTCTCTTTTCCGTATCGTAAGTGTTTATTCTTTTTAAGATTTCTCAACTTGGGCTTCTTTCGATGTGTCATTGCGTATTTTTGTTCTCGTCTCTGCAATTGTATTTGTTGCTGAACCTGCAAATTTTAATTATGCTTGAGTGATTTACAAAGGGAAAGAGGGCCCATCGAAATTAAGTGCTTTGGTGGGTATACATCTCGTAGCCCTCTTTTGGGATATTGAATCAGCCATTGGAGAGGAAATTTCAAGTTTCCTGTTGAAAGCATAATAATGGTTATTATTTATTAAAAAGAGAAAAGAGTAAATAGAAGAAACATAGTACAAGCGAAAATCTAACAACTTAAATACTTACCACAATTATTTGGAGCAAAAATTATAAAAAATTGAGAGAGACAATGCAGATGAAGAAGTAAAAAATTGTAGTTTCTGAGAATGGGGAAGAGAATGGCGATGTGAGTAAGAGAAATTGGAAGTTAAGAATCGTGATTTCAGAGAATGGGGAAGAGAATGGTGATGTGAGTTAGAGAAATTGGAGAGAGAGAACATGAAGAGAGATGTTTACATCAAATAAGGTAATTTTGTGAGTGAAAAATCTGAAAGAAGGAGAGAGAAAAAATAATACGCGGCGTATTTAATGGCTTAAGGGTAGGAAGTAACCATAAATAAATATTCTGCTATAAAAATTGAAAGGTAACTATAGAATATAATCTTTTAAAAGGATATTTATTTAAGATAAATAAGGTATCAACCTTCGTTATAGGAGGTAAAATTTCGGGATTTTTACCTAGCTATACTATATTAGAAACTTATTAACTACTTTTCTTTATGTTCCTTAAAAATTACTTTATGTATCTATATTTACTATTTATGTACAAAATCAGGATAAAAGAAGGATCCCCTAAATATAGGAATTAATTTGTAATTGTATCCCTCATCCCCATCTATCAGCTTAAATGGCCTCCTACAATCACAATTTTCTTCCCAATTTCAAAAGATTTTAAAGTCATTCTCTTTTTCATACAAATAAACCAATCTCTCTCTCTCTCTCTCTCTCTCTCTCTCTCTCTCTCTNAATAACATCATATAACTGTGAATCACTTTCATCAACAGCCATTAAAAAGTTTCAACTATTGACAAATCCATCGACATCATCTCTAAAATTGTAGGTAGAGGGTCTGCCATTGATATACCATTAAAAATTCGACTTTGAATTAGATATCTGGATTTTACGAATTTGTGATTTTTTTGTGTTGGGTGTTCTTGAAAACGATTGAAAATATCCTTTAGGGTTCATATCTCAATTTTAAGCGAGATTGGTTAAGTTTAAAGTTCGTTTTAGGTAGAATTTCATAATAAAACTCGAGAAAGAAGAAGTTTCGGAATTGTATTACGATTGTATGATAAATGTATCATAATTGTATCTGAATTGTATTTGATACATCAATACCTAAGACAATTTTGATACAATACTAATACTATTATAATATAATATTGTATCATAATTTAAGTTTAGAGTTGGTTCTAGGTGGATGTTTTAGATTGAAACTTGAAAAAGATGAAAGTCGAAATTGTATCATAATTAAGAATTGTATCACAATTATATCATAATTGTATCAGAATTTGTACCGAAACATGATACATTACTAATACAAGTATAATATGATATTGATTCAGTTTAAGTTTAGAATTGGTTTTAAGTTGTATCGTAATTGTATAAGAATTCTTTCAGGATTATATCAAATTTGTATCTAAACTGTATTTGATGCATCAATACATGAAAGAATACTTGATACAATAATGATACAATTACAATACAATCCTGTGTCAGAATTATATTAGCTTTTAGAGTAGTAACATGTATGGGTAGAAAATTTTCAGATTTCCTATAATTATTAGGATGTATCTTCAAAATTGTATAGGATCGAAAATGTTACTGTACAAAAAAATAACCATTTTCTTGGTTCCATTTCTATGGCAAGTATGACTTCTTTTTTTGTTCAAGACTATTTTTGTCCATTTGTATTTTTCTTGTGCCTTCTTATACCAGAAACGAGTATCTTGTATAGAGTTTTCGAAAAATTGGAAGAAAAAAATTGGTGAAATAATATTGGAAGAAGAAGTTGCTTCCAGGTCTAAGTAGAAGAAAAGGGAGGGAGGGGAGTAGAGGAAAAAAAAAAAGGAATGGATATAATTCAATCCCTTAATTGAAGGTGCTAATAATGAGGTGAGAGTTTTTTAAGGAAGAATATATACAGTTTGTAAAAAAACCTAGATACTTTTTGAAAATTACAAAACCTAGAGAAAATAGATAAATAAATTTCTATTATAGTATACATAAGAAAAAATCCCTAAAATTTCCTACTGATAATCCAAATACACTACCCCATTTGTGGGGCTGAACAAGGTCAAGCCCAATTCTAGCAGAATTAAGAACATGTTATACTGAAGCCTGCTTTTGAATGCTTCGAAGCCCAATGCTATTTTTGGCCGAATATGCAAAACAGCCACCTTTATGCCGTGCTACTAATATGATTTTACCCATAGCCACAAGCATCTTTAAAAATTATCCATTTTAAACTAAAATTACAGATCTGACCAAGAGTAGTCAAATATTGCAAAATCAGTACTGTTGATAGTAAAATAATTTTTAGCAACTCAAGTATCCACAATGAAGCTTTTACAACTTATATTAACAATAACAGAAGCTAAAAATAATAAAGATGCAAGCTTTAGCCCTAAACATGCTTAAATCTCTATTTATAGCCCAGATCAATCTATTATTCAACTCACATATTGTTTGATCACAACTTTTCATGATACAAATATCTCATCTATATCTATATCTATACTATATTAAAAGCACAAAAGTCCTGAGCGAAATATCATTCGTTTTTTTACCCTTTAAGATTTACTTTCACATTCGACAAAATAGTCATTTAATAATTTCTCAAATATTAGAATTTCGAAGTCTATTAAAATTTTAATAATTAAATGTTTTCCATATTTGAGCTATGAGGATTTAAATCCAAATATTTAGGACTTCCAAATTAATTAAGATTCTACTATTCAAAATAAGGTAAACATTCTAACGTTAGTTGGTACAAACTATTTTTTTCTTTCTCTTTTTATGTTCCTCTCTCAATTTATTTCTACAACTATATGCACTTAATTCTCCTTCTACTATCTAATGAAGAAAAATATGGACAGTCATATACTTTTTATTGGAAAACAATAAGAGTTTTTGCATTCTAGTAGATGATTTAATATTATAATTATGTTTAAGAAATAGCTTTTGAAAACAAATGTTGCCAAAGATGATTCAAAATGTCACGTTTTAATTCTACTTATGCGAAAATGATCAGTAAAACTAGAATAAATTTTATGTTAGCATCTCGATTGAGATAATTGAGGACGTCTATCGGACATAATTTCTTACTTTATTCAGTTAGCTATATGAGATCAATAATCATCTCTTTTAGGAATTTACACCTTTTGTACCGACCCGACCAGTCGTTTTGAGCTCTAGCACGACGTTCAGCAGTCTAAGGCCATGAGCAGCCTCATTTCAGGTATTATAACTTGTACGCGTGGTCGAAATTGAATTCCGGGAAGTTTGGAGTTGATTTGGAAAGAGAATTCTCATTTCGGAAGCTTAAAGTTGAAGGAATTGACTAAGATTGGATTTTCGAGTAAACGACCTCAGAATTGGGATCTGAAGGTTCCAGCAGGATCTTATATGATTTTGGACTTGGGCATTTGCCCGGATCGGGTGATGGATGACCCGGGAGCATTTTGGCGCCTATTGTGGAAGTTAGCATTTTCGAAGAAATTTCATAAGAATGGGTTGAAGTGCATTTCCGTGTTATCGATGTTCATTTGGGATTTCGAGACTAGGAGTAGCTTTGTATGGTGATTCTGGAGTTGGGAGCGCAATCGGAAGTGAATTCGGAGGCCCGTAGGTCATTTTGGAGTCAATTGGCTAAAGTTAGAAGATTGAAGGTTTTGAGAAGTTTGATCGGAAGTGAATTTTTTGATATCGGAGTCGGAATCCGATTCCGGAAGTTGGAATAAGTCCGTAATGTCAAATATGACTTGTGTGCAAAATTTGAGGTCAATCAGACGTGATTTGATAGGTTTGGCATCGAAAGTAGAAGTTTGAAGTTTCAAAGTTCTTAAAGATTGAATTGGAGGTTGATTCATGGTTTTAGCGTTGTTTGATGTAACTTGAGGCCTCGAGCAAGTCCGTAATGTGTTATGAGACTGGTTGGTATGATTGGTTTGGGTCTCGGGAGCCTCGGATGGATTCTGGATGATTAACGGATCGAATTTGGAGCTTAGAAGAAAGCTGAAGTGCTGGTTGTTGTGATAACCGCACCTGCGAGAATTGGGCAACAGGCGTGGAGCCGCAGAAGTGGCCACAAAGCCGCAGATGCTGGATTTGGTGAAGGGAGCTGGGACCGCAGATGCGGTCAGGGTGCCGCAGATGCGGGACCGCATCTGCGGTAGGCGGGCGCAGAAGCGGAAAAGGGCGGCCTAGGGAAGACCGTAGAAGCGGTATTTTGAACCGCACATGCGGAACCGCAGAAGCGGTCAAGGGACCGTAGGTGCGGAAATAGCTGAGGTAGTGAGGTCTTTTAAAAATTGGAGGTTGGGTTCATTTCAACCCCATTTTCTTCCATTGGAGCCGATTGGGAGCTGCTTTGAGGTGTTATTTTCATCACTCATCATGAGATAAGTAATTTATGTTAACTTTGAGTTAAATACAAGGTTTATATATGGATTTAGGCAAGGAAATTGTAGAAAACTTGGGGTTTGAGGAAAAACCTAGAAACTTATTGTTCTTGAATTTTGACCATAATTTTTGGTATAGAATTAAGAGAAAATCATATATTTGAGTTCGTGCGTTCATGGATGAACTTTATCTTCAAGAAGTTTTGAAATCCGGGTATGTGGGCCCAAGGGCGTTTTTGTCAACTTTTCAATCGGAGTTAGGAATTATTATAAATTGGGCTGTAATGCATAATTAAGCATATATTAATAGTTTGGTATCATTATTGGCTTGCTTTGGAGCTTTGTTCATCGATTGAAGTCTTCTGAAGAGCATGGAACGCCGGTTATGGATATTCGGAGCGAGGTGAGTCTCCTTTCTATCCTTGTAAGAGGGAATTGTCCTCATAGGTGAATTAATTGGTTATGTGCTCCTATATGCGGGGGATACGTACGCACGAGGTGACGAGAGTCCGTGCGTAGCTACTATTATGCTATTGTCCAGGTAGTCTAGGACCCAAAAGCATGCTATACCTGGATTAATTGTAACTTATTGACAGTTCGAATTGCTTAAACCACGTCAAATTAATAAATATATTTTTCAAAAAGGATTAAACTTCTTTTCTTAAATTGCTAAAAGAGAAAGTGGCTTTTATTGAATAAATATTCCCCGTTAATTTCTTAATTGGCTACCTGAGCATGTATTTCTATGTGTCCTGCGTCGCATGTATGATTCACGAGTAGGGTGATTGTTTATTTTATGTTAATCGCATCGCATGGATAGTTCGTGAGCGGGGTAATAGATGCATCAATGGTTCGCGCCGTTCGACCCTCGGCAGTGCACAGTTTACATTTGTGTTGGAGCAGACCGTCGACCTCGGCAAGATTTACGCATGCTTATATTGCTTGCCCTGAAACTTATTGAAGTTGTTGCTGACTCTTTCTAGCTTAAGGATATATGTATAAATGATGAAAAAGAATGATTTCCTATAAAATAAAGACTTGTTTATTTGCTTCAACCCATTGAATTATAATCATGTTTATAAAAATTCACGATTTAACATATTATGGATATATCATCATTGGACCATTAGTAAGTGCCGAAGTCGCCATGTGACGAACCAAAGGGTCATCACCGGATTTCTCTCTTTTTTTACGCTTCCGAGGCCTTGAAAACCTCTCTTTTAGTTGCCTCAATTTGCGTGCGCAGACCGAACGCGTAGCCGAAAAGCTTTTATGTTAAAATATGTGAAATATGTGAAATTTTTTTATATTAATATGATTAAAGTTGACCTCAATTAATATTTTTGGTAAACGGACCCAGACCCATGATTTGGCGGTCCCAGAGAGTCCGTAGAAAAATATGGGACTCGGGCATGTGCCCGGAGTCGAAATCCGAAGTCTAGAACCCGAGTAAAAGAATTTTTCTCTTAAATTATTTTTTTGAAATTATTAATTGAAAGGGAAATGAATATATATTAAAAGACTATGGTATCAGGCTTGTATTTTTGTTCTGACGCCCGACACAGGTCTTAAATAGGTAAGCGCTTCTTGTGAAGTTTGGTCGAAATCAGACGTCGTTTGACGTGTTTCAGACCTAATTATCTAAAGTTAGAAGTTTAAGAAGTTTGAAATGAAAATGATGATTTTGAGGCTTGATTCATTGATTTTGATATTGTTTTGGCGATTTGATTTCTCGAGTAAGTTCGTAGGATATTGTTGAGTTAGTGTGTGTGATTGGTTAGGAGCCCCGAGGGCTCGGGAGTAAATTAGAGGTGGTTCGGGGTATTTTTACACTTTGAATAGTAGCAGATTTTTCTGCAATTTTTGCCTAGGAAATTCCTTCTTCGCATTCGCGGCCTTAGGCTCGCGTCGCGTACCTTCCCCTGATTCCTTCTCCGCATTCGCGATTGAGTCCTCGCGTTCGCGAAGCTTCAGGCCGCGCTTCATCGCGTTCGTGTGATGCCAAACGCGTTCGCGTAGGCCAATTTTTCGGGCACCCAATATTTTCTCTTTGCGTTCGCATCCCTCGTCCGCGAACGTGATGCTTGCCAACTTTTATTCATCGCGAACGCGACCCTACTGCCACGAACGCGTAGGATAATTTCACCCGGCGATTTTTAAGTCATAAAAATAGAACCATTACGGGATTTATCCCCATTTTTCATAAACCTTGTCTTCTCCACAGCACTTAGGCGTCCATTGAAGCTCCTTTTAACCAAGACTTTTTGGGTTAGTAAATCTTAACTCGTTTTCTTCATTTTCTATCATCATTTATCTAATTTCGTAGCCTTAAATCATGAAATCAAAGTAGAAATTAAGGGTTTTGGGTAGAGTTAGGGTTTTGGGAATTTTGGGTGATTCAACCTCAATTTGGGGTCAAATCTTGAAACAAACTATATATTTGAACTCGTGGGGTTATGAGTGACTAGGTTTTGGTCCGAGCTTCATGTTTGGACCATGTGGGATCGGTGTCAAATTTTGGTATTTTTGGAAGAATGCTAGAAAACTCATTTCTAGGCTATGGGATTATGTTGTTGAGCTCTAATTGATACTATTGAATTAATTATGCCTAGATATCATTGTTTCAGAGTCGGATTGTAGAGGAAAGACGGTAATTGAGGATTGATTGCTATTCTTTGGACCGAGGTAAGTGTTTGATCTAACTTTGACTTGAGGGAATAGGATGTGAGTGTTATTAGTTGCTAATTGCTAAATGATCGAGTACGATGTATAGGCACGGTGACGAGTATCTATACACCGGTGTCTAACATGACCGTGGGCCTTTGTTGGTACTTGTTTTGGCATACTTTAGGACTCTTCCAAGCTAATTAATGATTTTCAACACAATGTAAAAAGTTTAAGGATAAATTATGAATTGTGAATTCTTTGGAGCATTGGCTCAAACGATAACTATACTATCGAGTAAGAAATGAAAGAATTGGAAAGAGATGTGATTATCTCCCTTGCCGGGTGTCACGACCCAATTCCCAAACCCGGTCGTGATGGCGCCTCTCATGAAGACAAGGCCAGCCAACAGAACAACAATGCCTTATTTACAATTAATAACTATAAATGAACAAATAATACGACTTATTAGCGTTAATAACTGATATTTGTCACTCAGCACAACCCGACCGGGGTGTCACAAGTCACGAGCATCTAAGGAGTAGGAACACTACTATAGGGCCAATAATTTATATATATACAAGATAAAAACCGAAATTCAAAGATGAAGTGCAGTGCCGCGAACGCTGGCGGTCACCTTGCTCAACTACCATAGTAAGGCCTTCGGTTCGCTAATAACACGCTACCGGGTGAACAATACCTGCAACTGCACGCGAGGTGCAGGGAGTAAAGTGAGTACTTCCAACTCAGTGGTAATAAGAGTAAATAATAACTGAGCGGTAAGAAATTACGTAAAACATATCGTCATGCTGCATAGAAGCAGAGAAAAGCCCTTCAATTGAGAAAATCAGTGAAAACTGTGAAAATCCTTTAGAAATATCTTGGCTCAGTTTAAAACCTCTTTTTGAAAATGATCTTTTCAACAGTTGCGAAAATAATTTCAACAAGCAAGAAATAATTAGAAATCTACCCCTCGGGCTCAATATCAACTTCTCAGTACAGTATCAGCCCCGTGGGTTCACTCCCAACTCACAAAGTACAACACCAGCCTCTCGGGCTCAGCACTCTATTCACAAATAACACCAGGGTATCTGATACACAATGCAAGATATAACATGTATGCCAATGATATGAGAGTGCTGAATGTCATGCCACGCAGTACAAACAGGAACCAATATGTGAATGCAATGCAATGCACATGACCGCTGCGGCGTGCAGCCCGAGACAACCATGCATATGATTTATCATCGACGGCGTGTGACGACCCGGCCCGTCGTAACGAGAGTTACCGCCCCGTTTCCCTCTTATTGTGTTGTTTCATGTTCTATATCAGTACTAGAGTCTATCAGGTGAATTTGGACTGATTCTCGTTGAAAATAAGGCATATAGCCTCTTAGAAGGGAGTTTGTTTCAGAAAAGTCAACCTGAAGTTGACTATGTGGTTAGAGGGCTCGGATGTGAATTCCGGTGGTTCGGTTAGCTTCGGGAGGTGATTTATGACTTAGGGGAGCGATCGGAATTGAATTTGGAGGTCCGGTGTAGAAATAGGCTTGAATTGGCGATGTTGGAATTTTGGCGGAATCCGGTTGATAGGTGAGATTTTGATCCG
>MU686806.1:27989-47712 GCA_026770625.1 Nicotiana glauca
CCCTGCCACGGACAAGCCTCAGAGGCCACAGGCTTACTCGGGCCGGGCTTAAAAGCCTCATTTTTAAATGGGTTTCAAAAATTCTAGCCCAACCCTGTTAAATAACGGGCTGAGCTGGCCTAACGGGCCAAGCCCATATTGACAGCTCTACTCCCCCACAGAGAGAAACTCTAATTTTATTGAACTATTTCTTTTTTTCTCCAAACATTACTCAAAGGAAAGCTTTAGCTATCCAAGATGTGTCGCTGTTGAAAAAAAATCTGATACTGAAATCCTTGAATAGGAAACATTAAGAGTTTAGGTTAGTTTTTCTTTTTACCCTCATGCCAATTCAACACAAGGAAGGAGCGGTTATACTCCAATTAATGTGAAGTTAAAAATATTTTTAGAAACCCTATCATATCCCTGCTTTCCCGATCTCTTTTCGAGCTTCATGCTAATCTTTTACGATTCGCAATTTCTAGGTTTAGTGAGAGTAATATAAGGTTCTAAAATTGGCTAAGGATGAGGATGGACCAAACAATAGGTAAAAATTGCACGCGGTGCCCTATTTGGTCGCCTTATTTAATTTATACCCATTTTTTAAAAAGTTTTAAATTGTACCTACTTTTTAAGCAACTTCAGTCCCCTTTCTCCTCCTCTGACTCCTCCTTCGTTTTCTTCTTCTTCTCCTTCTCCTTCTTCTCCTTCTCCTCCTTCTTCTTCTTCTTCTTCTTCTGCTGCTGTTGGTGCTGCTATGAAACTTCAGTTCATGGGATGATTGACATAAGTATGTTTATTAGATTATTAAAAATAAATTATAAATAATTACGTAAGTTAGTAGACAATAATTTGTGAATATTAAACGTAATTATGTGGTTTATTGTTTCCAAAATTTATGATTTAGATATTATTAGCAATTTAATTATTTTATAGTAGTAATACACTATAAAAGAATAAGGTGATTATTTATCTAGTATGTTAGAAAGCTTTTTTAAAAATTTCAGCTTATATAGTGCTGATATTTTTACAAATGAACTAAAGAACTTCAACAGCTTCTGCTGAAGTTTTTGAAAATGCTTTATGACAAAACTAATGAATCACGACAAAAAAACTTCAGCTTGTATAGTTATCCTGGAACTCCCGTATAATATGCGGGAGTTCAAGCATACTTATGCTGGAACTCCCATATAATATGCGGGCGTATTTTTCGGATTTTGAACAGTGTTTTCGCTCAGATTTATCTTTACATGAACAGTGGCTAAATTTCGATTACTTTTGAAACTGTGGCTATTTTTGAATAATCAGTTGTAAATCTGGCTATTTTTAAATTTCTCCCAACAATAGTCTATGCTTGGCCCAGCCCAAAAGTGATACTTAGTTGAACCAATCAAACCAACTTAAAGCCCAAGATTTAAAATGAGTACAAGCGACGAGGATTAAGACAGAAACTAAACATGTTTCTTTTGAAAATGCAATTGAACAAGGCAGACAATTAATCATAATAATGGATAGATCGAGATCAAGCAATGATCCTATAACTTCTAAACTATCTATCTAACATATCAAAAGTCAAATGTAAACTAATTATACTAACCAATCAAACAAATTACCAATGATCAAACATTGATTCTGACTTATACCATCAGTCATGAATTACATAGGAAAAAGAAAGAAAAAAGTGAAACTAAATTCTAAACCTAAATACGACAAAGATAGAAATAAAATGAGAAAAACAATACTATAAAAACCGGAAAAAGCACTAAATTTTGGCCACTAAAATTGGTCTGTCAAAAAAAACGAATTGGAAAAAATAATTAAATAATTATTCTAAATACATTAGACCAAGGTTGGTCGCTTTTTGGTTGATAATGTGGTCAAAGGCACAATTGCAACAAGTCCAAAATCCTCGCTAAGTGAATGCTATGGAGGGTATTAACTTGCTAGTGAACCAAATAAGTTGAAGAAGTCAACAAAACCAAGGGAATTCGGATCAATTTGACAATGATGGTAGTGGATTTCAAGATGATGGCTATGATGAGCAAAATGAAAAGGTACAATATGTGAACAATTATCAAGGCCAAAGAGGCAATTCTTCCAACCAACAACAACAATGGAGGTCCCAAGGTAATTGGGGCAATCAACAACAAAGCAACAATAATTGGGGCAACCAATAACAAGGCAACAACAATTGGAACAATCACCAACAAGGGAACAACAATTAGGGAAACAATAATCAAAATTCGAATTGGGGAAATCAAAACAACAATCAGAGTAATCAAGAAAATTGGGGGAACAACAACAACCAGGGTGGATGGAACAACAACTAGGGAAATTAGGGGCAAGGTTTTCAAAGGCCCCTAATATACTAATAATCGAGCAATCCACCACATTTTCCATCCTAGGGTCCTAGTTTTTCTAGCAATGATATGGGTAGAATTGAAATGATATTCGAACAGATGATGAAGAAGAATGCAGATTGGGATGCTCAATTGTCTTCTCACAAAACTTCCGTTCAAAATTTGGAGGTGCAACTAGGTCAAATCTCTCAATCCTTGAATACACGCCCTAAGGGTGCTCTACCAAGTGATACAGTAGTGAACTCGACGGGTGGGAATAATCATGTTATGGCGGTGACCACTAGGAGTGGACGAGGTGATGATGTGAATGTCTCCAAACAAAAGCATATTTTGGGTGATGAAGTTGAGTTGCAAGAAGTTGAATTTCCTTTGGTGGTTGAGAATGTGAATGAAGAAGTGAGGATTGATATTCAAGATGCCGAATTGGAAATGTAAAATGACGTGAACCCATCTAGGGAACACGTAATTGACATGCAGGAGCTGATTGTGCCAAAAGTCAAGGCACCCTTGCCTAGAACACCTCCACCTTATCCTCAAAGGCTAGCCAAGCAAAAGAATGAGAATCAATTCAAAAAGTTCATTGACATGATGAAGAGCTTATCCATCAATATGCCTTTGGTGGAGGCTTTGGAGCCAATACCTGGCTACGCCAAATTCATGAAAGATTTGGTGACCAAGAAAAGATCCATGGACTGCGAAACTATCAAGATGACGCACCAAGTTAGTGCTATAGTACATTCAATGGCTCCAAAGTTGAAGGATCCTGGAGCTTTCACCATCCCTTGTACTATTGGTAGTGCGAAATGTGCTAAGGCTTTATGTGGTCTAGGGGAAAGTATCAACTTGATGCCCTATTCAATTTTCAAGACTTTGGGTATTGGGCCACCAAGGCCAACTTCCATGAGATTGCAAATGGTGGATAGATCAATGAAGCGACCTTTGGACATTGTTTATGATGTGCTTGTCCGGGTGGACAAATTTATCTTGCCAGCTAATTTTCTAATATTGGATTGCGAGGTGGAATACGAAGTCCCGATCATATTGAGGAGACATTTCCTTGCTACGGGGAAGGCTCTAGTTGATGTGGAAGCAGGGGAACTCAATTTTTGGGTGGGTGATGAAAAGGTAGTATTCCATGTGTGCAAGTCAATAAAGCAGCCCAATTGTACCAAAGTGTGCTCATTTGTGGATCTAGTCACAACTGTGATAATTGATGATCCAAGTGCTATGATTATTGTAGAGGACCCGTTGGAGGCCGTGTTGTTAAATCTTGATATCAATGATGATGAGGGATGAGTGGAGTGCGTGAATGCTTTGCATGGAATGGAATCTTATTCTTATGAGCCTAGGAAGCTATCCTTGGACCATGAAAATAGAAAGACTCCTCCGACAAAGCCTTCAATCGAGGAACCTCCGGTGTTGGAGTTGAAGCCATTGCCTCCACACCTCAGGTATGAATTCTTAGGCCATATTCTACTTTACTAGTTATTATTTCCTTGTGTGTTACTAACTTGCAGGTAGACGCCACTTTGGCGGTGCTCAAAAAGAGGAAGAAGGCAATTGGATGGACTTTGGCCAATATTCGGGGAATAAGCGCCGTATTCTATATGCACACGATCATTTTGGAGGATGATGCAAAATCCTCCTTGGAACATCAAAGGACGTTTAATGAAGCAATTCAAGAAGTGGTAAAGAAAGAAGTGATAAAGAAAGAAGTGATAAAGTGGTTAGATGCCGGGGTTGTGTACCCCATTTCCGATGGCTCATGGACTTCTCCGGTGCAATGTGTGCTGAAGAAAGGTGGTATGACTATGGTGACAAATGACAACAATGAAATTGTTCCAAATCGGACATTTACCAGATGGAGGCTATGCATGGACTATCGGAAGCTGAACAAGGTGACCCGCAAGGATCACTTACCATTGCCATTACTTGACCAAATGTTTGATCGCCTTGCGGGGCGTGCCTTTTATTGCTTTTTGGATTGATATTCGGGATATAATCAAATCTTAATCGCTCAGGAGGATCAGGAGAAGACCACATTTACTTGTCCATATGGCACCTTTGCTTTCTCTCGAATGCCGTTCGGGTTGTGTAATGCCCTCGGTGACATTCCAATGATGCATGATGGCTATTTTCACCGATATGGTGGAAGATATTTTGGAGGTCTTCATGGAGGATTTTAGTGTGGTTGGTGATTCATTTGAAGATTGTTTGGGAAATCCGGATAGAGTTTTGGCCCGTTGTGAAGACACAAATCTCGTACTCAATTGGGAAAAATGCCACTTCGTGGTTGAGGAGGGCATAGTGATGGGTCATAAAATTTCAAAGCATGGGATTGAAGTTGGCAAAGCCAAGATAGAGGTGATTTCAAGGCTTCCTCCCCAACACTTCTGTCAAAAGGGTGAGGGAGTTTTCTTGGGCACGTGGGGTTTTATCGGAGGTTTATAAAAGATTTTTCGAAGGTGGTAAACCTCTTGTGCAAGCTACTAGAAAAGGATGCCAAGTTTGTGTTCGATGAGGGATGTATGCAAGCATTTGAGCTTCTCAAGCTTAAGTTGATCACTACCTCGATAATTATCGCACCGAATTGGAGCTTGCCTTTCGAGCTCATGTGCGACGCAAGTGACATTGCGGTTGGGGCAGTTTTGGGTCAAAAAGTTAACAAAATGTTTCATCCGGTGTTTTACGCAAGCAAGACCATGAATGAGGCTCAAAGGAACTACATGGTAACCGAGAAAGAGTTGTTGGCCATAGTGTTTGCAATGGAAAAGTTTTGTCTGTATCTTATGGGGGCCAAGGTCATAGTGCACACCGATCATGTCGCTCTTAGGTACTTGATGACAAAGAAAGACTCCAAGGCAAGGTTGATGCGATGGGTATTACTACTTCAAGAGTTTGATTTGGAGATTGTGGACCGGAAAGGTAGCAAAAACCAAGTGGCAGATCATTTATCCCGCTTGGAGGAGGAAGGAAGGCCATGTGATGGCCTATAGATCAATGATGCATTTCCCGATGAGCAACTACTTTCTGTGTCGGTGAGTGATAAGCCATGGTTTGCGGATATTGCTAATTTCCTTGTGACTGGTGTCATCCCCTGTGAGCTCTCTTCTAACCAAAGAAAGTAGCTCAAATTGGATAGTATGGACTTCTATTGGGACGAGCCATACTTGTTCAAGATTTGCACCGACGGAGTGATCCAGAGTTGTATACCCGAGGAGGAGCAATTTAGCATCCTAAAGGCTTGTCATTCTTTCCCCTATGGTGGCCATCATGGAGGAGCGAGGACAGCTTCAAAATTTTTGAGTTGTGGTTTTTATTGGCCAACCTTATTCAAAGATGCAAGTGATCTAGTAAAAAGGTGTGATCAATGTCAAAGAGCAGGCCGTATTTCCAAGAAAGATGAGATGCCTCTAAAAACCATTCTCGAAGTGGATATCTTTGATGTATGGGGTTTATGGGCCCATTTTTAAGCTCGTGCAGAAACACCTACATTCTTATAGCAGTTGATTATGAATCAAAATGGGTTGAGGTTGTTGCCTTGCTCAACAATGAAGCTAGGAGTGTGGTGGCATTTCTAAATAAGAGCATTTTCATAAGGTTTGGCACTCCTCCGGCTTGTAGTAGAGCTTTTGACGCCTTGATTTCCAAGTATGGTGTCAACCACAAAGTGTATACACCTTATCATCTTCAAACAAATGGCCAGGTTGAAGTGTCCAACATGGAGATCAAGAGCATTTTGTCCAAAACTGTCAATGCCAATAGAACGGATTGGTCTAAAAAGTTGGATGATGCTCTATGGGCTTACCGAATTGCTTACAAGACTCCAATTGGTATGTTGCCGCACCGGTTGGTATTTGGGAAAGCATGTCATCTATCAGTAGAGTTAGAGCATAAGGCTATGTGGGCCTTGAAGAAGTTGAATCTTGATTGGGATATAGCTGCTAATCTTTGGGTGGAGCAACTTAATGAACTTGACGAATTTAGGTTCCATGCCTACTCTAGTTCATCCCTATATAAGGATAAAATGAAATACCTTTACGACAAGTATACTCGGGGCAAAGAGTTCAAGGTGGGGGATTTGGTGCTCTTATTCAACTCTCGGCTAAGGTTTTTCCCTGGAAAGCTCAAGTCA
This sequence comes from Nicotiana glauca, assembly GCA_026770625.1. Classification (NCBI taxonomy): domain Eukaryota; kingdom Viridiplantae; phylum Streptophyta; class Magnoliopsida; order Solanales; family Solanaceae; genus Nicotiana; species Nicotiana glauca. Next base: position 34,464 of record MU686806.1, read on the forward strand.
ACATGGAGCGGACCGTTTGAATTAGTGTGTATGACCCCGTTTGGTGCTCTTGATTTAAAGAACAAAAGTGGGGAAGTTCTTAGATTGAATGGGCACTGGGTCAAGCATTATCTTGGAAAAATTGATGATAGCCACTTGGTGGCACTTCTTCATTTCAAATGATGTGATGGTAACCTGCATTGTACCGCGACGTTTAATTAGGCGCTTCTTAAGAGGCAACCCATGTGTTTTTATTCTTGTTTTCTTTGATTTTCTTTGTAGTATAGGATTGATTTTTGGGCTAACTGGTTGTGATATGTTACAGGGTTGTGTTGATGCAGTGCAAGACATAGTATAAAAATGCACAGGTCTCTGAAGTTGCCAATGCGGCCGCAGTACATTTTGTGCGGACCGCACTAATAAAGGGTGAAGTGTGATATCTCTGAAGTTTGCCACTACGGCCGCACTACATTTTGTGCAATCCGTGGCGGACCACTGCGGCCGTAGTCCATTTTGTGCGGACCGCAGTGGGTTTCTTGGTTGAACTTGAAAAAAATAGTATAGTGTGGACTGCGGTCCATTTTGTGCGATCCGCACTGGTTGGTAAGACTGGGCCCCAGGTCCTTTTCTATAAATGTTGCCTGAGGCCCTACATTCAAACTTTTCGATCCCGTTGATCTCAAATATTGTAAAAGCACTGTTCATCCTCCGTTCTACTCATAACTGATTGCTTGGATTTGTTAAGCTTAATTTCATCTCACACATCTCATATCTGGTAACTGAAATTCATCGTAATTTCTTTGATTTTGTTATTTTCCTTTATTTTTTTGTTTTTTCAATTTATTCTTCCCGTAGTTCTTCATTAGGGTTGTTAATTTCTTGTTTAAAATAAGCTAGGTTAGTTAAATACACTAGTAACTAACTTAGGGACACTAATTAGGTGCACAATTGAGCTTAAAATCAAAATTGCATAAACCCTAAGTGCCAAGAGCAAGAACTTCAAAGGTACAACTACTGCTCCAACTGGCCGGTCTAAAGAGCTAGTTATGTTAGTGTCTCATACTGAGCCTACCTCCACCTTCACAGATATCCCTTTCGGTCCATCCACATCCACAACCATTTCTGCTGGTCTATCCACTTTAGCAGGATCGGAGATTCCATCTTCCCCGGCCCATCTGAGTATAAACAATTGGATGCACACTGCCTCGTCCAAGTTGTGCATCCTGATCACCACTGTAGAGGCTCAGTCGGCACCTCCACCCCCACAAGTCCCCAGTCCATAGAGGATGCTCTTAAGGAAATGTCAGACAACCAGAAGAAAATCCTCGACTATCAGAAGAAGCTTGCTGAGGCAGTTGATTCACAAAGCAAGGCTCTCAAGGAGCTTGCTACGGTGCACAAGAAGCTGAGGAAGACACTGGCCTCCAAGGAGTTTGTGAAGGAGTTGAGAGTTGATGTAGACAGACTAAAGGCAGATCACCTGCCTTTAGATTTACTACTCCAGGACCCAGTACCAGTAGAGCATCCCCAGCCGGAGCAGTCACAGAGGCCTCCCAAGAGGAGAAGTATGATCCCTAGAGCTGATGATGCAGTCATCCAGCTGGCAGACCCACCGGAGGCTTCCTCTAGTCAGCCACAAAATGTACTTCTAGAGCCTGTCCAAGTCCAAGCCTAGGTCCCAACAGCAGAACAGCAGGACACAGGGAACCAGTCTAAGGTTCCCGAGCATATTGAGGACCCTAGGACCACTTAGAAGCCCATGCAGACAGACAGGCCATTAGGAGTTTTCTTATATCCTTATTCCTTTATTTTTTTGATGCTTTATTTAGACTAATTGGCATTAGGGACAATGCTAGCTTTCATTTGAGGGGGTAGGCCCTACATTTTGAATGACTGTATATATTTGACATTTTTATGCTTTCTTGAGTTTTCATCTTTGGGTTTTATATAATTTTAACATTTCATACATTTATCGCACTTTTATTTTACTTTGGGTCTGTATATAAAGTTATATTACATTGTATATATTTATCCCATCTATTGTATATTCAAATCCTCTCTTGTATATATTCATTCTACTTTCCGCAATTTTTTCGTTCTTAGCTTCTTATTTGTGATTCGTAGCTTCTTTTTTTGAAATTTGCAATAAGCCTTTGGTTTTCTTAATGCCATGGTTCTTTCCAAAGGTTGAGTGTTATATGAACCGGGTGGCTCTTCCCAATGATAGATGGCGTGACAACCTTCTTAAGTGTTTGAGTTTGTTTTTCCTTTTTTTTTAGTAGTTAATAGTTAAGGATACCTCAAGCAAAGCTTCACTTGGGCCTAGCACATTTGCCTTTGATCTTATGGTCAAAAACAATTTGTTGTGTTTAGGATAGTGAAAGTCGTGACCTTGAGATTCTTGTGTTGGCCGATAATCATCAAGTGGTTTTTCGGGACCATTGTGAGCTTAAATATTATCTAAGGTCGGTGTGGGCCCCCGACTCTGTGTCTTTAGCAATCCCATAGCTTGTGTGGTAAGTAATCATATTGCAAGTCCATGTCCCGAGCCATTGGTCTAGAACTTGCCCTGAATGTTTGTTGAGGCGAAATCCTCAGTGAATTTTGACTTGAGACATAATTATAGGCTCTCCTTGGTCCAAAATGATAGCTTGAACACTTCCATAACCTACCAATGATAAGATCCCTAGTCAACCCTTTTGAGCCTTAGCCTTAGACATTTTTCCTTCAAGAACCATGATACAAGCCTATACCCGTTCTAAAAGATACCCTCTCTTGGCACCCGATCTTTCCTTTAGCACATGGAAAAAGTATAAGTTTGGTGGGAGAGACGAGGATTGCAACAAAGTGGTAAAAAGGCACAAAAATGAAGAAAATGAAAGGCAATGAAAAAGAAAGAAAAGCAAAAAGACAAAAAGAAAGTTCAATGTGAAAAAGAATAAAAAGGGATTCATAGAAAAGCAAAGAATGAAAGGCGTGGAAAGTTGAAAAAGGAGAAAAGTTTTGAAATGCATAAGAAAGAGGGATAATGTGTCTCTTTAACACCTTAGAAAGAAGTGAAATGACTCAAAGAGTAATAGATGCCAAATGAATCAAAAGAAGTGCTTAAGGGAATATGGAACCTACTTAAACCAAAACATTTCCTACCCTGAACCAAAAGCCTTCACAATGTCTCCACAAAATCCCTATATGATCTTGAGTTAAATAAAGCTTACATTAGTGGATACTCACATAAGGGGCAAGCATATGGTATATAGAGTCGGACTTGGGCATTTTCTTGAGAGAGATGAGTGAATTTCCATTATCCTTGTTCTGAGTGCCACTATCTTAAATGTAAGGATTGCTTAGGGAGAGTTGAGGATGTATGAGTTTGGGTTCCACAATGACCGAAGTAAGAGAAAAGAGTTCTTTGATGTGTTGAATCAATTATTGATGCTCTTATGTCGCACTTAATACATGGTGTTTGAAGGAGTAAAAGTTGTTAATGATCCATTTGTATTGAGGGCAATTGTTAGTCCCAATTGATGCTAGATAAGGTTACTTTAGACAGCTGAAAATTTCTTGGATGTTCCTTCAAGGGGTGGGTCTTATTTTGTTTGCTTGAGCGAAAGCAAAAGCTTAAGTTTGAGGGAGTTGATAACTAGGGATTTTGATGCACTTTATACTCTTTCTTGCTTATGCTTTGATTAGAAATTCACAAAAAATAGTCCCAAAAGTCTTACAAATTGTGATTAATTGCAGGTTTGATTAACAAAAGGACAAAATGTCAAAGATCAGCTCAAAAGGAGTGAAACTTGCAAAAGTGCCAAAGAAAAAACAAGCTCAGGCAAAACAGGCCTAGTACGGCCGTACTAGGATTTGTGCGATCCGCACTGAGACCAATACCATCGCACTTGATTCTGTGCGGTCCGCAGAGCCAAGATTCAGAGAATTCCAATTTTGAGTTTTCAAGCCAATGTGGTCTGCAGTCCATTGTGTGCGGACCGCACTAGAAGCCTCTGCGGCCGCAGTCCATTCTTTGCGGTCTGCGATGCCAAGGTTAAGATAGCTATTTTTCAAGTCCTAAGCCCTAGTGTGGACCATGGTCCATTTTGTGCAGTCCGTACTAACCCCGCAGGGGCATTTTTCTCCAGATTTTTTAGCCTAGTATAAATAGCCTAATCAGATATTGTAATTAAGTAGCTGCGCTCGTGGGTTCGAGATTCTTAGCTATTTTGGGCACTTTTAGCTACTTTTAATCATTGAATCTTTGTGTTTAACTTAGCAATTAATTAATATGAGTTTATCTTCATCTATTTCTTATTTTTCTTCTTCTATTATGAGTTACTAGACCCATTATCTAGGGTTGTGGCTCAACCCTAGTGTAACTGATAGGTCTTGTATTTTAGGGCTAAATTGACTATGGGTATTTGTTATTTGGGCCAATTTCATGGTTAATTTCTGAATTAGTGGTTGCAAACACTAGCTTGTGTTGAGTTGACTTGAGCTCTTCTTGAGAAAGATAGCCTAAGTCTCCGAAATTTGTCCAACAAGGAATTGTGGCGTACTCAAGAGATTGATATCCCAATAAAGGGTTAAACATCGAGAGAGTAATACCCGACTTGAATCCTAGTTGCTTGTTCAAATTTGCATACCCAATTGGTCTTGAGAAAGTCAATTCGGGAAAAATCACTCAAACTACCGAGAGGTGAAGAGTGGGTAAAATCGTGCAACAGTTGTATTATACTCCCCAAATATGTCAAAAATGCCTTAGACTGAAGTACCCGTCAAATGATCACCTAGGTGGAAGTCACTACCCTAGTGCTTTTTAAACCTATTTGAACAACTTGTAGCATTATAACTCTTAGCATAATTTAGTTGCAATTACCATTTATAGTTTGATAAAAGTAGAAGTAAACAAAAACCCCTAAAATGAATAGAAGTGTAATTAAAAACACATACGCAATCCTAAACTAGATAGATACTCGATTCCAATCTAGCTCTATGTGGATATCGATCCCGACCCAAAATTGGGTAAAAGCTGCTCCAACACTCTCTTGATACCTAATTAGTAGTGCGGAGTAGGTTGCGATCACTATACTCTGCACTACGTGTAGATATCAGAGCAGTATTTGGACAGTAGCACTCGGGGAGCCAGCCGTCAGTCCATCCAGAGATCTTGAGGTAGTCCTGCAGGTGTCTACAGGCCCGACATTCTCTTCTATTTCATTATGTATTCTGTTTTCATTAGATTTCGAGACAGATTGTACTTCTTTTAGACATTTGTTGTAGAAATCTTAGTCCGTCCGTGAATATTGTGACACCAGATTCTGGATAGAGGAGTTCACTGGTATTATAGTACTGGTTTGGTTATTTTTAGCTGTTAAAGTCTTTCGCTTATTTTTGTTATCATTAATTTTAAAATATTAATTACATGTTAACTCAAGTTGTTAAAAAGGATAAAAATGAAAGAGTTAGAATTTCTATATTTCCTGGCTTGCCTAGCTTCTACGGGTAGGCGCCATCACGACTCCCGAGAGTGAGAAATTCGGGTTGTAACAAGTTGGTATCAGATCACTGGGTTACATGGGTCTCACAATTCACAAACAAGCTTAGTAGAGTCTGAGGGATCAGTACGAAGACGTCTGTATTTATCCCCCAGAGGCTACAGCGTTAGGAAAAACTTTACATTTGTTCTTTCTTGTCATGCGGCTTGTTTTCTCAATACTAATTAAATTTTCACTCTGTTCTTTCACAGATGGAGAGAACACACTCTTCCTCATCCACCGATCAGTAGCCCGAGTCCCTAGTAGTAGCTCCCACGTGGGGCAGAGGCCGAGGCCGAGGTAGGGGCAGAGCTCAGCCCATGGCAGCAGCACCTGTAATGGAGCCTCAGGTTGACTTTGATGATGAGGTTCTGACCCCAGCAGTTCCGGTGGGCCCAACTCAGGTCCCAGAGGGGTTTATTGCTACCTCAGTTCTTCAGGATGCTCTGGTTCGATCAGTGGTCCTTATGGAGAGTGTCACCCGGCATGTTTACTTCCTGTAGCACCAACCGTCTCTCAGGCTGGGGGAGGAGCCTAGACAAGTGCTACTCCTGCTACTCACACTTCGGAGCAGGTAGCTCCCCAATTTCAAACTCTAGCGGCTCATCTAGTTAGAACAGTTCAGCTGGGTGTGGCAGCTCAGACCGGCGATGGAGCAACTATGTCTGTCGATGCTTTGTGGAGATTGGACAGGTTCATTAAGCTCCTCACTACTACCTTCAGCAGTGCATCTACTGTGGATCCCCAGGATTATCTAGATAGATGTCACGAGAAACTTAGGAACATGGGATAGTTGAGATCAACGAGGTCGATTTTGCCACTTTTCACTTGTCTGGATCTGCCAAAACTTGGTGGGGATATTATTGTTTGGTGAGACCAGCAGTTTGAGTGTCTCCAGCAGGGTTCTATGACTGTCACCCAGTATGAGACTAGCTTCATCGATTTTGCTCACCATGATCTTATCATACTTCCCACTGAGAGAGAGAGGGTGAGGAGCTTCAACTATGGACTTATTCGTCTGATTCGTCTTCAGATGTCTAGAGAGACTGGGAGCGAGATATCTTTCCAGTAGGCAGCCAATGTGGCCCGGAGAGTTGAGATGCTTCTATCACGGGGGTAGTCATGGGGCAGATAAGAGACCCCGTCATTTAGGCAGATTCAGTGGTGCCTCGTCTAGAGGCAGGGATTCGTATAGTAGAGGCCATCCTCCTAGGCCCTTTCAGTCAGCACTTCAGGTTTCTCATGGTGCTTTAGGTGGTCGTGGTTCTCACATGTAGTATTCTAATCAGCAGCCCTACAGTGCACCACCAACTTCTATCAGTACGCCGCCGCTCTAGAGTTTTTGGGGTGGTCATTCAGGTCGCCAAGGTCAGCCTCAGTTTCCTCAGTCGCAACACTCAGGTGAATCCTACGAGTGTGGTGAGTATGGTCATATTAGAAGGGCTTGTCCAAGGTTGGTGGGGTACTCAATCGCAACAGCAGGATTCCCGTGCTATGGTTTAGGCACAAGGTGTTCCACAGGCCGCCCAGCCAGCTAGAGGTGGAGGTAGAGGTGCTAGAGGTAGAGCTCAGACCACTAGAGGTAGAGGCCAGTCAGCTGTAGGACATCTCAGATAGGTAGTCCAGGATGGTGGGGCCTAGTCCCGATGTTATGCTCTTCTATCCAGGCCTGAGGCTGAGGCTTTCGATGCAGTTATCACATGTACTGTTTTGGTTTGTGATAGAGGTGCTTTAGTGTTATTTGATCTAGGGTCTGTCTACATACTCGTATGTGTCATCTTGTTTTTCACCATATCTGGTCATGCCTAGTGATTCTTTGAGTGCTCTTATTTATGTGTCTACACCAGTGGGTGATTCTATTGTGGTAGTTCGAGTCAATCGCTCTTGTATATTCGTAATTGGGGGTCTTGAGACTTGTGTAGATTTATTACTTCTATGCATGGTAAATTTTGATGTCATATTGGGGATGGACTGGTTATCACCTTACCACGCTATCTTGGACTCTCATGCCAAGACTGTGACCTTAGCCTTACCAGGTTTGCCTCATTTAGAGTGGAGAGGGACTCCTAGTCATTCTACCCGTAGTGTTATCTCTTACGTGAAGGCTCGGCGTATGGTAGAGAAGGGGTATTTGGCGTATTTGGCTTATGTTCGTGATTCTAGTGCTGAGGTCCCTTCTATTGATTCTATACCTGTTGTTTGGGAGTTTCCTGAGATATTTCCTTTAGACTTGCCGGGTATGCCACCCTACAGGGATATTGACTTTTGCATTGATTTGGCTCCGGGCACTCAGCCCATTTCTATTCCGTCATATCGTATGGCCCCACCTGAGTTGAAAGTGTTAAATGAGTAGTTGCAAGACTTGCTTGAGAAGGGTTTCATTAGACCTAGTGTTTTGCCTTCGGGTGTGTCGGTGTTGTTTGTTAAGATTAAGGATGGGTCAATGAGAATGTGTATTGATTAGCGACAATAGAATAAGGTTACAATCAAGAATAAGTATCCATTACCGAGGATTGATGATTTGTTTGATCAACTTCAGGGTGCCAAGGTATTTTCAAAGATTAACTTGAGATAGGGCTACCATCAGTTGAGGATTAGGGCATCTGGTGTCCCTAAGTCAGCTTTACACACTCGGTACGGGATTATGAGTTTTTGGTGATGTCACTCGAGTTGACAAATGCCCCAGCAACTTTTATGGATTTGATGAACCGAGTGGTCAGGCCTTATTTGGTTTTGTTCGTGATAGTCTTTATTGATGATATTTTGATATATTCCCACAGCCGGGAGGAGAACGAGTAGCACCTTAGAGTGGTTCTTCAGACTCTGAGGGATATTCAGTTATATGCTATGTTCTTGAAGTGCGAGTTCTGGTTAAGTTCAGTTACATTTCTGGGTCATGTTGTATCAATAGAGGGTACTCAGGTTGATCCGAAGGAGATTGAGGTAGTCAAGAACTGGCCTAGACCAGCATGAGCTACAAAGATTCAGATTTGTTTTGGGATTGGCAGGCTACTATCATCGGTTCGTAGAGGGGTTTTCATCTATTGCAGCCTCGATGACCAGGTTGACCTAGATGGGTGCCCAGTTCAGATGGTCGTATGAGTGTAAGGTGAACTTTCAAAAGCTCAAGACAGCTTTGACTACGGCAACGGTATTGGTTTTGCCCACAAGTTCAGGGCCTTATACGGTTTATTATGATGCTTCTCGTATTGGACTTGGTGCAGTGTTGATGCATGATAGCAAGGTCATTGTCTATGCTTCGCAGCAGTTGAAAATGAGAAGAACTATCTGGTTCATGATTTTGAGTTAGCAGCCATTGGTCAGACATTGAAGATTTGGAGGCATTATCTGTTTGGCGTGGCATGTGAGGTTTTCACGGATCACAAGAGTCTTTAGTATTTGTTCAAGAAAAAGGAGTTGAATTTGAGGTAGAGGAGGTGGTTGGAGTTGTTGAAAGACTATGATATCACCATCTTATATCATCCGGGAAAGGCCAATGTGGTGGCCGATGCTTTGAGTAGGAAGTCAGCCAGTATGGGTAGTCTCACTTATATTTCGGTTGGCGAGAGACCGCTTGCTTTGGATATTCAGGCTTTGGCCAATCAGTTTGTAAGGCTGGATGTTTTTGAGCCTAGTGGTATGTTAAATTGCACGGTCACTCGTTCTTCTTTATTGAAGCATTTCCGTGATCAGCAGTATGATGATCCCCATTTGTGTATCCTTAGAGACACGGTGCAGCACGAAGGTGCCAAGCAGGTTACCTTAGGTGATGATGGAGTTTTGAGATTGCAGGGTCGAGTTTGTATGAATAATGTGGATGGACTCCGAGAGTTTATTTTAGAGGAGGCCCATAGCTCTAGGTACTCTATTCATCCTGGCACCGCGAAGATGCATCAGGATTTGCGGCAGCATTATTGGTGGCAGAGAATAAAGAAGGATATCATTTCATATGTGGCTCGGTTTTTGAATTGTCAGCAGGTTAAGTACGAGCTTAGAGGCCCGATGGTTCATTTCAGAGGATTGAGCTTCTCGAATGGAAGTGGGAGTGGATCACTATGGATTTCATTGTTGGACTCTCGCAAACTTGGAAGAAGATCGATGTAGTATGGTCATTGTTGATAGGTTGACCAAGTCAGCGCATTTCATTCCTTTGGCAGTATCCTATTCTTCTGAGAGATTAGATGAGATCTATATCCGGGAGATTGTCCGCCTTCATGGTGTGCTCGTGTCTATGAGATTCTTGATCGAGTGGGAGAGGTGGCTTATAGACTTTCATTGCTGCCGAGCTTATCAGCCATATATCCAGTGTTTCATGTGTCCATGCTTTGGAAGTATCACATCGATCCATCCCACGTGTTAGATTTCACCACTGTCCAGTTGGACAAGGACTTTTCTTATGGGGAGGAGCCGGTAGCTATTCTAGACTGGCAGGTTCATCGGTTGAGATCGAAGAGTTTTCCTTCTGTTCGTGTTAAGTGGAGAGATCAGCCTCCTGAGGCATCGACTTGGGAGTTCGAGTCCGATATGCGGAGCCGTTATCCCCATCTTTTCCCCGACTCAGGTACTTCCTTCTTCTGTCCGTTCGAGGACGAACAGTTATTTTATAGGTGGAGAATGTAATGACCCAAAAGGTCATCACTTGTTTTTAGATTGAATTCTATGTTCCAAGGCCTTAAAAACCTCTTTTAGCATTGCCTCGATTTGCGTGTGCAGTCCAGGCACGTAGCCGGAAAGCTTAAATGAGAAAATCTGTGAAAAATAATAAATTTTGACTATAAAATGAATTAATTTGACTTCGGTCAATATTTTGGGTAAACGGACCCGGAGGGTCCGTAGGAAAATATGGGACTTGGGCATATGTCCGAAATCGAATTCCGAGATCCCAAGCCCGAGAAATGAATTTTTAAAGAAAAATGTTTAAAGGATTTATAAATGAATTTTGATCAGAACATGTTAGTATCGGGCCCGTATTTTGGTTCTGGCACCTGGTACAGGTCTTATATGTGGTTTAAGATAATTCTGTGATGTTTGGTAAGAAATGGAATCCGTTTGATATGATTCGGACCTTAATTGAAAATTTGATGTTTTAAGAAGTTTCAAATAATTCATTGCTTTTGAGGTTTAATTCGATGTTAATGATGTTATTTTGGCGATTTGATTGCATGTATAAGTTCATATGTTGTTTTTGAGACAGTATGTATGTTTGGTTTGGAGCCCCGAGGGCTCGGGTGAGTTTCTATGATGACATGGCCCATCATCTCATGAGAACTGCTCCATTTCCCCCATTTCCTATTTCTTTATGCTTCATTATCAATGTCTTGTGTGAACGAGTTGAATTGGGTTGATTTTTGGAAGGAAATGAGGCACTTAATCTCTTTAAGGAAGGCTTGTTTTGGAAAAGTCAACCGATGTTGACCTATAAGTTAGAGGGATCGGATGTGGATTCCGATGATTTAGTTAGCTTTGGGGGATGATTTTTGACTTAGAAGTGTGATCGAAAGTGATTTTGGAGGTCCGGTGTAGAATATGGCTTGAGTTGGCGAAGTTAGTATTTTGGCGAATTCCGGTTGATAGGTGTGATTTTGATTAGAGGGTCGGAATGGAATTTCGAGTATTTCTGTAGCTTCGTTAGGTGATTTGGGATATGTGTGCAAAATTTCAGGTTATTCGAAGGTGATTTGGTTGGGTTTTTGATCAAATGCGTGTTTCGGAAGTTTTAGAAGAACTTAGGCATGAATCCGATGTAAATTTGGTATTTTGATGTTAATTTTGGTGTTTTGAGAATGCAACTAAGTTTGAATGATCATATGTGACGTTTTAGTATGTTCGTATGCGGTCCCGAGGAGCTCGGGTGAGATTCGGATAGGTTTGGGCTGCGTTGTGCTCGTTTTCTTATGCTTCGACGTCGTTTCTTCAAGCATAAATAATATCCTATTGAATGAATGAGCTCCAATTATTGTTTTGAATGAAGCATTAGATCCGTATAGTAATTACGGACCCGTAGTAAAAAGAATCATCAAATTTGGACATCGTATGAGAATTTTATGGCCATTTTACCAAGGTTGCCCAGATTTTCAGGTTAATAACGAAATTGCCCCTGACGGCGTATTAAAAACCTTCACTATTTGCAAATCTTAAAACCTAAATATCTCCTTCATTATAAAGTCAAATTGAGTGATTCAAATGCCTAAATTTATTAGAATTTCACAAGAAATCCATTGGGAGTAGTAAAACGCGTGAACAGTATACCTATAATGAGCAGGTCGAGTTTTCTTCCAATTTTTGAACGGGAAGAAGCTTCTGAGGCGATTTTTAAGAGAGAAAATCAGTGGGTATCACAGAGGTAAGTGATTTGATTATTAAAAGTCATTTATGGATGATTATAGACCATAATCCCGACCTTTAATTCATTAAAAATAGTAGAAAAATAGGATTTTGGGGCGTGAGAGTATGAGACATTTAAGGGTAGATTTGAGGGGTCAAACTAACTCCGATTTTGGTGTTCTTTATATGTACGGAATTGGGAGAAGATGAAGAACACTTTTTTGTAAAAATTTCTGAGTTTCGAGAAGTGGGCCCGGGGCTCGAGTTTTGTCAATTTCGGGAATATTGATGTTTTTCGATTATTTTCGATTGGGTATTGATCCTATAGCATAATATGACATATTCGTTGTGGTTTTGGTCAGATTCGACGCGCGAGGAGGTCGATTTGAGAGGAAAGGGCATAGTGAGCTAGGATTTTGGCCGGCTTGAGGTGAGTAATAGATGTAAATGTTGTATTGAGGGTTTGAGACCCCGAATTTGCACATCGTAGTGCTATGTTGAGGTGACTTGCACGCCGGATAAAGGGAGTGGGGTAGGGCACCGTCAGGGATTGTGACTTGGTCCGTCCCGCTTAATAAAATTACTACCTAATTGAGTGAAGCTTAGTTGATATCCTTATAAAAATGGATTAATTATCATAATTGGGCCTCATGCCAACTGATTGAATCCTTCAGGGATTGCTCTTACTGGTTTCTTACCATTTTTACATGTAATTGAATTCAGTCCTAGTATTTGACACTGTTTTTGCAACTCAGCCATTTTTTTTCTCAAACATGGAACCTAAATAATATTTCTAATGAAGTTTGGGCTGAATATTTATATATTATTATGCCCAAGGGGCTTATATGATGATGGACTGAGTATGGTATCGGGCTGCGCGCCGCAGTAGTATTATATTGATATTGATATGAGGCTTAGGGCCTAATGGATGCCACGCGATGGCTTGATATTACGCTTGGTCCGTAAGGGGCCCTTCTCGGAGTCTGCACACCCCCAGTGAGCGCCGTCGACGATAAATAAATGGAGCGGGCTGCACACCGCAGCGGGTACTAGAGAGTACCGTACTATTTGTTGCATGTCTTAATTGATTGTCATTCGTTTACTTATCTGTTGCAGCATCATTGTTTTCATTGGTTTATTGAGTTGACATTATCTAGATTAAACTGCTGTAATTATAGCTAACATTGCGCCTATCCAGGATTTCCTATGTCACGCCCCAAATTCAGGGGACATGACCGGCGCCCGACCGAGAAGCTGCAGCCAAGCGGACCTGGGTGCCTTTCCTACCCCACGCATTACCCCATGTTTTCCTTACCCATTATTTGCAAGAACTAGCCATATAATTAACTTGAAACACCTTTTGCAAAATATACATACATAGTAGTTAGTGAAGTTATTAATTCGTTGCCCGACAAAAGAAA